>JARK01001710.1:142738-183255 GCA_000688135.1 Ancylostoma ceylanicum | reverse complement strand
GGGGGGGGTTGGGGGTCTATGAAGTATGTGCGGAACATATTCTTACTCATGTTAGAGATGCTCAAGCGCTATACACGTGCTATACTACGGGCGTACTGAATGAAAAATCACCAGATAGGTTGTTGAGCAGTGTGCTTAGCAGACTGTTGTCATACTTACCCACGAAATTATACTTGCGCTGAAGTAATGTCATGTATTACTTCACTTTATCAATAGCCTCCCTTTTTCGCTCAGGAGACATTCACAGCCCTAGTGTTATGATAGCGAAAGAACAGTCAAAGTACAAGGTGTTCTCTATCCTTTTTGCAGAATAAAACCGCACACGTCATGCTTTACAAGGAAATTATTCGCTTATCAGCATGGGCGTCGACGCCTTAGAATGACAACCCTGATCGGCTTTTCAGGGAGATATTTGAGATTATGAAGAGAATTTTAGAGCTTTTCAGAAAATTCATGATTTCCCTTCCAACGAATGAAATCTATGCCTATAATGGAAGCCTTCTTCCTTAGGGGGCTATGAAGAAATGTATGATGGAAGAACTCGAAATAAGAGATTATATGAAAGCTCCAGAATTGATTAATGCTGGAATTACCGAACGGTCCACTCTGAGCATTCACTACAGAACACGCTTTTGCTGCGGACTTTCCAGCTCTTTATCAGGCTGCTGCAGTAGGTGTCGATGGCGGTGGCCTTCCGCGGCCTCGAAGAGCACGCGGCGCGACCGCGTCGCTAGAGCAGGAATCCTCGTCGGGACAAACAACTGCGGGGTTTTCTTGATAGTTATTTACTTTTCTCAGTAGTTAACATCAAATGTGATGAACCCACTGCGGCAGCGATTCCATCGTGAGCGATGCGGTCGCGCCGCGTGCTTTTCGAGGCCGAGAAAAGGCCAACGGCGTCAACGCCCACTGTACATAAATGAGTATGGAACATTTTCCTTCACTCTACATAAGGCCGTAAACCATGCGAACCTTGCGTAAATAAAGAGCATTTTGAACAAAACCTTAGTCCCTTCCAAATTGCATTTTGGCTTATTTAATTAGGATATTTCAATTTAGGAAGTGTCGCTGATCGTCTGTGCGCCTTCCGCTACAGCGCTCGATGGACGTAGGCGGACTTTGCACCCGCGACGCATACGCGCGCATCCACAGCCCAGCATCTCGTCTGACAAATTGTTGCACCGAGCTACGAATTTGCCCTCTTTAAAGTGACAGTCTCATGTGGTTTCATCGAATTTACTCAGTGATTCTGACGTTTTTGCAGCAGAGTTTGTGCATAACTGAAATTATCTCATGCTTTATTCGGCAATATAGTCAATTATACATTTGAAAGAACAAGAAAGACACTCTTACAAAAAGTAAAGTTCAGCAATTATGTGTACTCGTAATCTTATGCACAGTTCATTTGCTTATACAGTATTTATAACAAAACGCTCATAATTCCACCACTTGGTAAACAGTTATAGAACTTGTCCACTGCCATCTCGGATGATGGGTTGATATCCACGTCAGAGCAGACAGAGCAATGAAATCCTTCACAGTTGAATTTCGGATCCACACATTTGAAATCAATGCCTTTCATCTTAGCCTTAATCAGAAGGAATTGAGGGAGATGAAGAAGAAAAGTGAATCTTACACAAGTAAATACAATGAAGATATGTTGATGAAATGTTGTCCTTCTGTGAAAGTAGGACTAAGCCGTGGACACATGAGTAGCCTTTTCCCTTATTGGGGCCCTTGATGAATAAGTGGTGAATAGTAATCGGATGCTATTCTGCTCAGTATTTATTTATTTATTTATTCATCAGCTTCCAAAGCGGTCGGCCGTTGCTTTTGCAAGTTGTCGACAAGCTTTGGGCGGACAGTTTGTCGACAAGAAAGGCGAAAGCAAGTTGTCAACAAGTTCTGTGTTAAGCAAGTTCCGGATGCGATCAAACAACTTGTTTTAAAGGTTTTAGGCAGTGAATTAGAAAATGTATTCACCGCACTCCTCTTCGTCCGCTTCGAGACTATGTCCATCACCTCTAACACGTCGGCGTTGACGCATAACATGGTGTCAATTGGTTGCACGGGTGCTACCACTCCGCTGCGACTGTAATAGGAGATCAAATTTATTATCCTATCAATAGAATAGATATTAATGCTGGTCTTAATGAAATGAGTAAAATGAAGATGTTGGAGAGGACGTAGATGCTGGTAAACAAAAATCACGTGCTGGCAGGAGCAGGAAATAAAGTCACCTCTTTGGTTTTACTGTTACACGAAGAATATTGTTCTGGATGGTCCATTCAATGTCATATTCAGTGTATCCCATCGAAATCATCTTCTGCTTTAATATTTGTAGGCGGGGATTCACTTTACGCTCAATTGCGTCCACGAGCTGAAGGTTAGTTAAGTTAGTCTCTTTTTGGTGTTTACATATTTGTTTTTAATTCTGTTAATTCTATTTACCTTCTTAGGCACTTCATTGTTGACCTTGGAGACGACCATCTTCTCAACTCTGCTCCTAAGGAAGTTCAGCCATCTCTTGAGGTTATGAGTGAAGTCAACACGAACGTTCGAGTTCATGGTCACAGTTGGAATGAATTTGAAGTCGTCCCATACCAACTTTATGTCCATGGTCGCGCTGTCAGTTTTTGCACTGAATAGGAATTGTTGAGAAAAAGAAGAAAAAAAAAAACAAGAAAAAATGGAAAAAGACTAGAAATCCTTGATGTACATGATGTTGCCACTCATTCGAGCGATGCGAATCCATTTCCTGAAGATTTTCTTTCCAAGTTCCACTCTTCCTCTCACACTAGCCCGAAATTGCACGCCTCTTATCTGAAATGTTGATTTGGGCATACAGTTCACACTCCTGGTGTAAGAGTAACTTTCACTTACACTCAAGTGAACTCCATTGCTCATGTCCTGGAATGAAACACCGGATTTTGGCACTGCAAAATGCTCCACTCTGCCTTCCCAGACACGGTATTTGACCAGGCTTTTCTGCAAAAAACTGTCTTTGTCATTATTGGTAAATAAAAACAGCGACAAATGTCTGCTTCTCCTCATCTATGTGATATTAAAGAGTAGAAGAATGAAAAGTTCAGTCCGGTTAGCGGCTAGTGTTACCGTAACATCTTAACGTGAAATAAAATTTGGTGCGCGCATCCCTATGCATGTTGAGGAAAACCAACTGGATGATCAGGATCTTTCAAACGTCGAGCCGCCTATCCGTGCCTGTTCCGGGCTGGGATATATGAAATGTTAACCAACCAGACCAATGCTGGCTAGCGTCATTGGTTAGCCTATAGACGCTCAATGCTAGGAGACGCAGAATGCAAAGGCTGGTTTGTTAGCCTAGTTTGTTTGGTTATGCGTCTATGAACCCGAGCCCTGTGATTATAGAGGGTGATTTGTATCCACTATGCTTAAAAACTACGGTAAAATCGCCTGCTCACCGGACTGAATTTTTCATTCTGCGATTACAGAACACTGAACAGGCCTCTGGGCTCCCATCGTTGCATCATTGAGATTACCCAGGGTATGCACCTTGACACAACACTTATTTGTCCATCATTAACACGGGCGGGCGCGTGTGACGCAGTGGTAAGAGGCCCGCTGCGCACGCACATGGTCGATGGTTCGATCCCGCGCCCATGGCCAACCAAGCCATCCATCCTCTCCGGGGTCGTAAATTGGTACCAGAGGAGTCTGGGAGGATGAAGCACTGACTTGGTTCATCGGATGCCCCCCGCAAGTCCACTGTTTAGGGCACATACGCATTCAACGCCTCTACGATGTTCAGATGAAGTCGAATGCGTGGCGCATCCCTCGCGACGGGATTGATCAACGCCGACCACTTTATCCTTTATCCACTTTAACACGGGCGTCAAAATGTTTACCCTGTGTAATGTGAGTGATTCGCCCGGGTGTTGAACCAATTTCGGAAGGAGTTCAGGAAGCGCTCAAGTAAAACTAGCTTTTCTGATTTTATGGATATTATTTGCTTTTCTCCCTGGTTTTCTTAATTGACACTTCTCAAGGATGATATTTCACGATGAGTTTTGAATATAAAAAAAAAACAAACCTTTCCATCAAATTCTGGGAACGTGATCGAGGTCACAGCTTCATTGATAATGTTGGCCTTTGTTTCCAGCAGGTTCCAAAGTTTAGGTGATATAGTCACTGTGAGCGGTTCATTCACGTTGATCTTGGTGTGATTGTAGGATCTGTAAAATAAGGTTGAAGAAGGTGTAAGGTGATGTGCACTTCATTGTGGCATAGACCCATCGATTCTACCATTTTTAAACATTTTGCATTTTCCTTTGTAGCAGAAAAACTCTGTAGTTGCTTCCTGGTAAATCGAAAAAGCATTTAACCAGATTAGATCAGTACTTTGGGTAAAATCAGATGTACGTGCAGTGCTAGACATGATCTTCTTAATCAACCATAGGTTTTGTACATGCATACATATTTCTGCCCATCTTATCGTTCTGCTGTGTTTATCTAAGACAGTTCGTGGATACTGATTTTACTTCCTTGTTTGAATTGTTCGCAAGGATCCCTTTACTGATAAGCAACACTTCATCACAAGAATTTGAGGGGTTTTCTCTAAGGAAGGTAAGCTACGAACGTAGAACCAGCTGATTAATGCGTCGATTGGAAACCTTAGCAGCATCTTCTGCCAGCTGCTGTCATTCTTCCCCTCAATTACTGCCATTCTTCAGCAACTGCTGCTATAAGGAGGTGAGCTTGAGCAGCATTTGAGGGGAGGATGGCAGCAACTGGAAAGTGATATTGCTAGGGTTTCTATTCGACGTGTTACGCTTTTTGGGCCGCGTTCGTGTTGCACACTTATCAGAGTAGGTGCCCGATGTGATAGAAAAAAATTATGACGGAGGGTTTTTTCATAAAACACTTATAAGGTAAATTAGAAAAAAAACAAAAGAAACTTGAGAACTGAAGCTTGAATGATTGTGGTATGTGTTTCCCAGAGACTACAGTTCTGCATTACTAATTAAAGTGCTCAAAAATATGGATAAGTCCCAAAAAAGTGGCAAAAAAGATAGGAAATCTCATAAAATAAACGAAACTTACTTCACCACACATAGTGAAGCGCATAGACTCAGCAGGAGAAGAAGAAGCATAGCTTCGACGACAGCTCTGTATCAGAAATACATGAATTTATATACTGATCTCGGAAAGGAGTGTGACCAATCCGCACGTGTCAGGTAGTCCTGACATCAATGTACAAATACGACAGATGATTCATTTCTTTGGAAATGTGCTAGCGGAAATCATTCGTTTCACTATGCTAACATGACCAAATAAGCAGGAATACAGGTATGACAACTCTACCCCATAAACTAACAAAATAGGCTCTCAACTGAAGTTCAAAGAGAAGGTGAGTGAGTTTAACTACTGTTTGCGACCCAGCTGTAGGTGACTTTTATAAGCAGCCATGACCTGGTTTTGCATGTTTAGAAAACCCTGGTTTTTATTCGGGTGTATATGACTTAGCTATCTTTCAAGTAAACATCCGGTTGTAATAAATACAGGGTGGCTGTTAAGTATGGATCGCTTCTTTAAAAAGCTGGAAAGGAAACAGGAAAGCATCTGTCACCTATCTCTTGTTTTAACACGATAGGTAATAGCTTCCTTAAATAGCTTGAAAATTTTGGTTTCTCTACTAAGACCCCTTCAGAAGTTATGAAGAGATTTCGTCATCTACTGCCATCGGTGAAAATCTTCGGGTGCACGCTCCATGTCACTGAATTCGCTAAACGCTCTGATTTCTCTGCACTAACTAAAGAAAATATTGTGGGGCAGTAAAAAGAGAAAGGCCATACTGCTCCACTCTAGAAACCAGGGAGACCTTGATCCATTCGTACACCACGTTGACGTAGCAACATCGATAAAGGTACCAATGTAAAAATTCTATCAGATTGGATCGCGCTGCTTTCAACTAAAGTATCTCCATACCCACTGTTCAGAAAATCGCGAAACTTGGGCTGACGCTGCGCAGTTATTGATCGTTTCGATACAGCAGTTGACGGATTCGGTGAGCAAGGAACATTTGGATTAGGCAGAAAAGTTCTCAAAAGAAATCCTAGTGGCCGCCTCCTCAACCTCATTTATACAGACGAAAAACTTTTTACTGTTAGGGCTGCGTAAATTCTGTGGAGCCAGCCCGACCACTGTCATTGTGTCATAGTACATTTAAGAAATCGGTGGGGAGCGAGAGGACCCTGTTTCTGTATTCTGCTATGGTCTGGGATGCACAGACTTCAGGAAGGCCTTCTTCTTGTTCTTTCTTGACAAAATTGCCAAAAATTGACGCCGATTCTCATCAGAAACCCATATTACGATATGTGCTTTTTCCACGGATCGAGAGAAACAGCTCCACAACGTGGCTCAACCGCAGCAAGAGTCTGCCCTTCATCTCGCCACAAAATCCACTTTTGCCTTATGTGACCCTTACTTTCCCAATTGGTGACGCTAAGATATATGGTTCTCCTACTCCCTGATCTCAACCCGCTGTGCTAGCTTGTTTGAAGCTTCTTAGAGGCCAAGGTGTCTGCTACTAGCCACAAATGCATGAACTCCCACAATGCAGCATTCGAGAGGGAATGGAGCAAAACCGACGTCAACCTTTCGCGGCCAACAGAAGTCTTACTTGAGGCGCGACTTAGGACCTGCACAGATTCCCAAGCGGGCATCTTCGAGCGGCACCTTCACATGGTGATGGCCAATGCTTGTGCGAAACAGGTAGTCAATACGGTATTGCAATATTGTACTTCTTTGGAGGAAGAGGTTATGAAATTGAGCGATCCATACTTAACAGCCACCCTGTATATTTTTGGTAACTGTTGAAACTCAATATCTGACCTGTCATAGCTTTCTGCCCTTGTGACGATGATCATGTGAGCTGATAACAATAAGCAAACAACAATGCATACTTTCCCAAGCTTTGTAAAAACTTTAGGATTCATTGAGACCACAGCCACCTACGCTCAATCACTCATCATGACCTCCCTGCCAGCTCAAGTATAGACTGTGCCAAAATAACGTTTCTACTAACGAGAAAAATATTTTCCATGTTTTAAACATTTTCAGTAGAATTAATGAATTTTTACGTTTGAATTCATAATTCCTCTTCACTTCACAGTCTTCCTTCGGGTGTCATGGCGAACGGTTGATGCTTCACTAACGCTTTTTGCAGAGCACCTTACAACATACAAGTGCTCCGACTCGCCTCCGGCGAGTCTCGCACTTGCCCGCTGGACTTCGGTACTGACGTATCCTTAACTTTTAACAAAAGTGAATGAAACTGACAATTGCGATGTTCGCTGGAGGCGAGTCGGAGCACTTGTAAGTAGGGAATAAAATTATATGTTGGTAATCGCTTCCTCAAAAAAAAACTCCACTCTGGCATTTACATAATCGAAAACTCTCGATTGACCACAAACCGAACCACAAAAGAACCCCGAGACATTGACCACTCTACGCAATTTCCGGTGTTATCTGCGGGAGACGATTCATACAGAGAACTCCATTCAAAATTGCTACTCTCGCGGACTGGCCCACCGCACAGAGTACGCAACGTGTATCGTTCGACTCAGAATTGTGCCTTGCAGTGCACCAACAAACACACAAACAGATGAGTTTTACTATATAGTGATGTATTCAGTAGAAGATCCAGCCCAACACGCAGTTCGGCTACAGTGGGCCGCATGCGAGTACTATCGGCGGATCAACTGAATATCTCCATCATCAATGTTTTCTCAAATACGACAGTGGAAGGTAGAGGGTCTCGAAGGCATACCATAATGAAGAGCCTCTACGGTGCAAGAAATCGGCTGGACTCTCCATCCATGCAGAAACAGTTTTGTGCTGGTGTGATCAAGAGTATTTGAAGAATAGAGAGTAAAGATTCTATGTTTAATTCTTCTGCCTTCGCGGTTTTTTAGATGGAACACTTTCACTGACATTACGTTTCGGCTTCTCGCCGTCTCCAGAGGTTTGCAAAGAGGTCGGCTCAGAACAATCTTACGTCTAGTTCTCCAAACACCTCTCCTCCCTGTGCTGGACTAGCGATGTCGTTTCAAGCACAGAACGCAGAAGATGCACACTGTCAAAAATCAGCTCTACAAGTGTTCCACCTAGAGTGCTTCTATTCTGCACTACTATACTGCCGAGAACATGAACTAATGTGTGTCACCATATATAGACTTCGACGATGATAGAGACATAATTAGATCTACACAGGCGATATCAGGTGTCTTATAGCTCACAGAATGGCACGAGCGGCATGAATTCATTGGTAATCGATAAACACTCATTTTTGTTATTCATCGAAGGATTCCGGACCGAGATCTAGAACGCCCTCAAGGTCTTCTGAGCGGATGTTTCTTTTTCATAAGCCAGAATCGCACCCTTTATATCGGTCTTTTCCGCGATGCGCTCGATTCCTGTGCCTTCCTTATGAAGTTACCAAGCTCCCACGCCGTTCGCCTGCCAGATGTTCTTCAATCCTCACCCCAGAATACTTCCAGATTTCCCATTGTGAGTATCACTGCACGCCAAGCATTCTAGATGATAAATCACTTCCGTTTGCGTGCAGTGTTCTACCGTAAGAACAAATTACGCAGGTTTAACAAAGAATAAAGAATTCATATTCCACAGATAACGAGCAAGAAATTCGCGCAAGTCACATGAAAGTTGTCCCAAAATGCTATTTACATGACTAAACCTATTGAGACGTTTCATACTACATATGATGACAACGAATGTGGCTCGAGCATTACGAGCGCAGGTTTGCAACCTCGTCCCTCCCGAGTTTTTATGCTTGACGAAGATTGTAATATATGGCTTCCTGCAGGTGTTACGAACTCTATCATACCCTCTCTTTGCTTCTGCTTTTTCCTATGAATCTCCACAAAATTCTTCTCTAAAAAGAGCTGAGAAATTGGAATTCACATGATTATTTGAAGCGATGAATCACCTGGCGACAGACACACCTTCCAGCGACACAGTGGCTTACGATTTATTCTATGAGGGAGATGGCGATAATTAGAGCAAATTTAGTTAATGTATTACCAGATCGATAGAAACTATTAAGTTTTACTTTTTACCCTTACTTAGTTGTATACTTAGTAATATTTCCTTTGATTTTCTTACTAAATCTGAAGCACTGATTCGTCAGAGCAAGCAGGCGCTGATGACGCATGTAATTCCCGGGTACGTAGAACTAATAGTAAAATGATGAACCTCTTTTGGGGTGATAAGAAATCATGGAACGGAGGTTTCACGGCAATTTCTTCCGCTACATCACCCACTGTGTCTGGTGCTTGTGGTCATTTTGACAAGGAAATGTAGGCCTTCCAACACCATTATGCTTTAATCCATAAATCCGGAAATGCACAGGTTAGAGCGCAGGAAACACTTACGGCTTCGATACGAAAAAACCACATTGGAACATATGCTTGCTACCAGTCAAGATCAGCGAATTTGAATCGATTAAATCATGCCTTCTGGAGCGTTTTGAAGTAATTTACTCGACTAAGGTATCCTGAAGTGATGAACAAAACATTGGACAAAGCCTGGAATGAATCCCAGGAGTTGCGAAGAGCAGTGCCAGAAACTGTAGACGACTGTTTAGAACGAAGAAAGACGGGCACTACAGCAAATTGTGATCATTTTGATGACTGTTCTCTTATGTACAAATACGCATAAAAAATTCCAGTTGCACAGTAACACTATTTCGCCAAAAAAAATTTAAAAAAAAGTTTCCGCACCCGTTCCATAATTTTTTGTCGCACTGTATGTTTACAATTTCAGCGAATTCGGGTCCACCCATAAAACTTCAACTGTTCCCACTTTTTATAAGAAATCATCCCGTACTTCAGGCAGCTCCTTTAATCTGCGCTAAGCATTTTACTATTCTTGAGCCAGCCAGCAGTGGTCTCCCCTAATCCTCCACACCATAGACTAACATTAAGGTTCGTTTATCCTTCTCGCTCTTGTACGATGTGGTACCACAGTCGCCCTAGAAAATCTCCTGTAGGCTAGATAGACGTTTGTCAGGATTTATCGCTCTCGATTTACTCTTCCATCCCCTGACAAAAGCGACCTGACCGAAATGTTAGCCGTCAATAAAAAAAAAACTAACAATCGCGTGTACTGCTCCACCACACTAACCAACTAAATCAAGAATCAGCTTCGCCCACAAGTTGCAAAGTCACGGCCTCTTTGCTGTTCGATTTAGCGCTGTTGCTGTAAGAATGACGTTCATTGCTCCAAAATTTTCCCACTATTTCTGGAGAGTAAAGTGTTTCAAGGAAATCTAACAGACTGCTCAACGTTCACTTAACCATTGATGCCTTCTCAAGACAATTATCTGCTTCAAATCGCTCACAGAAGTTATTTTGGTTCCAAAGAAGCGATTAGATATGACGGTCTTCTCTGATGCATATCGGCGTTATCTCGCTAACCACTGTACACTCCACAGAATGTTTGCTTGGAAAAAAAATGCTATGAATATAATGACTCACATTCGTTGAGAGCTGATTTGGAAGAATTTTTTTTGTAATTGAGGGTTTTCTCATCGTAGCTGAATATTTCGGGGCTATGTGACAAGGGATACGCTGTTGAGCTGTGATTGGCCGATGCATGTGCGCGTCGCGGCTGCAGCCTTTCAAGGTACGAGCGGAGCTGTGAAGAAAGGGAGAAGTTTTCCAAGCTTGAAATGAACAGCTGAGTTCTAGCAAACTGGGCTAGAATTCATGAACGCATAACCAAGCAAACCCAGGCTAGCAAACCAACTTTCGCATCCTGGGTCTCCTCTCGCTGCGTAGTCTGTGCAGGACCATCCACGCTAACCATCGTTGGTTTGCGTTGTTAACGTTTCATGAATCCCAGCCCTGTATAGGAGTGGCCACCAATGTCAGTAAATGCGTCGAATTTCAAGGACTAACCTGGATTTAAGGTATTTGCGCGTGCGACGCGGTTGCGTCGCGGCGTGCGTCATGGCCGCCTCCCGAATACTCCGCAATCTCATTTACATAAGTATCCGTGGGTTTATCTAACACTAGATCTGATAGGAATAAAGAGGAATAAAGATGCCGCTTAGTACATGTGTTCAATCGGAAGTGAGGGAAGATGAGAAGTTCGTCCGAATTTTGTTCTTATAAAGTTTTGCACAAGTTTATTTTTTGCTTCATATTTTAGAATCATTTTGAAGGGCTTAGTTTTGATTGTTTAAATTCTGAATTAAATTTTAATTTCTTCAGTTCCAGAATACATTCGACAGTTACTGAATTGACGAATCCTGAGGAAGTCATAGACCCACCAAGAACAGCTGCTTAAAGATGAAAAGAGTTATTGAAGGCTTAAAGTCCTAATCTGACAGTTGCTGGATCGATGAGTCCTGAGGTGGTCATAGAGCTACTAAGTACAGCTGAATTAACATGAAAAGAACTATTGAAGTCTTGAAGTACTAATCTGGCAGCATGTGAATGAGCATGTGAAGCAACACGTGAAGCATGTGAGCGATATCACAGAGCTGGTCGTGTAACTGTCGTGTGTTCCTGGTTTTTACTGCCTCTCAAAAAATCATTATACAAATGGTTGCAAAGGGCATGTCTCGCATATGTTACAAAGAAAAACCACTCTGGAAAATCGAGATTACCCAGAGTACCCACGGTTGAACAGCCTTCACGTAAAATTCTCCACAAATGCATGGGTCTGACTGGCTTACAGATTTGCACTTTATTTGAAAAATTAATAGATAAAGCGACCTCACGTTACTGCTTACACTGAAAAAATGCATTAAAATTGAAAGGGGACGCGTACTGCAAGTTCAACGAGTTTATATAGCGTCAACAACGAGGTGTTTTTAATCTTCCCCATCTACTAACGTCCTGAGAAATATGGAAAAACTGCTGATTCACCTATTCTGAAACATGAGAAAGGAATCTGTTGAACAGCACGAAAACGGCAATTAATTCTGATGAAACTGTAGCTGAAAAAATCAACCACTTGACAGTGAGGAAAGGTGATGATAGACAAAACGGAAGTGTATAAGCCATGGAGAGAGAGGATTTGTACTTATGGTGGTGAGATTACCTATATGTTGACTGTAAAGTGAAGTATGAGTACTTTTATGCTTGCTTGTATTTTAATAAAGATCTTAATTCCTTGTGAACTGGGGATGGAATCTGAAATTCAATGAGGTCTAAAAACTGGATCATTATGCGTTCTTGAGCTCTTGCTTCGATGATGACAGCAAAGTCTTGAAGACGATAGCACCCATAGGTGTTGCCTTGGAACATGCACGATTTTACGAATGGAAGCACGAAATGTTGTAAAATCTGGTGCTTATAGCGTATTTATGGCGTAAGCTGTGCATTCTCGCACTACTGAAATTGGTTGATATCGATCGAAAGTAAGCGCATCGTAGTCAATGAATTGCCATCGAACTGTGAAATGCAATGATTCCCAGAAAATTTTTCAAAGGACCAGTCAACGCGGCATGTAGTAGACCATAAGGGCAATTCATACCAGATGCGACTATCAGGCGCACGCATCCATTTGCGAAAGATTTTCGATGAAGTCCGGTCAACGCGGCATGAAATTCTCAATGAAAAGAAAGCGAGGCCGTCGCGAAGCCGTAAACGCGTGCGACTGCTATGCGACTCCGATGCGACTGGCTCCTATCCTTCATCATATAGTCGCACGCGCGTCAGTCGCACGCATCCAGTATAAATTGCGCTATCAGGCTGGTAATGATAATGCAAAACCGTCCAACCACTCATCTCTGCAGTCTGTGGATGAATGGAGGATTAGAGTATCACCATACTTCGCCAGTTCAAAACAAATCAAAATGAACCGGCGATATGAGAGATAAGGATCGTGGAAATGATACGTATCGATCACAGCGTTTCATCGCTATGGATCGCTGTCAAACGAAGAGCATCGCCTCTTTCGTCTGGAGTCTCCTCCTTCGGTTTATCCATGAGGTGATCGCTGGCGGTCGTGGCGAAGTCTGGGAATACTCTTAAATAAATGATAGGGCAACCACACCACAGTTGCTGAACGGCTGACACCGAGAGCACATACTTCAGTTCAAAACTAATCAAGAGCGAATGGCGATTGCAATGATAAGAGTAAAAGATGCGTATCGATCGCCTCGTGGCTTCGATTTCGGCTCTTCATGATGTTCTCATCTTTTCCAAACGCCTCCATAGCTGAGGTTGCTCTCAAAATGGATGCGTGCGTCTGACGTGCGACTGACGCTCGTACCAAGTATAAATTGGTTTTCAGAGCATTTGCAATATAATGTTCCACCGAACGCTTTTCTATGTCCCTTCTCTCTCACTAAGGAAGGATGTCGTAACAAGAAGATCCGCATCGTGCAGTGAACGGCAAAATTACATGTGATTCAACGCACACATTTGCAACAGGCGATCCGTTTTTATACAACCATCACCACGAAAAGCCACATCTTTATCAAATCGTGTCTATGGGTTGTATTCAATAGGGAGATTCTTCCTGCGCACCATACCGTCGCCTTGGAACCACTCACGTCGGAACTGTTTGGCAGCTCCATCCGGGGTGTTGCACCATTCAACAGTGATTCGATCGTTGTTGGTGTCCTAAAACTGGGACCAGAGGCTTGCCTGGGTAACCACACCACACAACTGGTAAACTTACCTCGCGACCATAGTCGAACACATCACATGACACAGCCATGAGCGTCGATTCCTTGGGGTCGAGCACGCCGCATGCGGGATCCACACCAAGTCTCCTCATGTTCGTCGTCTTGATGGCCCATCCAATACGACGTCCCGAGGCGTTGGTGATCTTGATGTGGTAGGTGTGCTTGTCATCGTACGGCGCGTTGAAGACGATCTTCGAGTTCGGCTGAGTGTTGATATCACCAGGAGGAACAGAAGCCATGACTTCAATGACTGGAACCACCCTCGGCGCTCTTTTTATACCTCTAATGTTTATTTACAAGTGTGATGATACTGATAATCATTTGAAAACGTGTTTTTGTAAAACAACTTTTTAACTGTTCATCCTTGACTCCATGATTGTGGGATGAACGGTTGTTCAGATTTCATTACGGAATGACTGTTTGTTTCAATAGTTGTCTTTGTGAAATTGCTGCAGAAGAGGAATTCATAGTAGTGATGCGCAAAGTTTCGGGGCAATACCACCCAATTTTCAAAACGCCATAACAGAAAAGGTATATTTTGTTGCAATGACACTCTTTGTTCATTCGTTGCACGGGTTCTCGAGCTTTTAGTCTGTCGCTTGGGTGCAGTTCTCACGTGTTCCGTATTTTTCTAGACTTCGAGGAAGGCGAAGAGGGCGAAACTTCAGCCGAATAAAGTTTTTTTTACTGATCTTGGTCAAGGCTCCAACGGATACACCACGGTACTCCGGCCTCTGTCCATTGGTGAAGGACCACTCCGTTCCTGACTGATTCTCACATCCTCGGAAAATCTGCTTTTCGAATTCTACATGGAGATACCAGGAGACTCTCTCCGTGTTCAGAACCTGTGGAAAATCCTGATTTCGTCTGGTAGTAATCGTTCACAAAGCAGAAGTTCAGTAGTTATTTTTCGTTTGATATGCATTTTTCTGGATGCAACCTTTTCTATAGCTTCAGAAGCAGGTTATAGTCTCTAGGAGAAATAACAAAATCTCATGAAATTTTGCAAACTATCACAAAAAGCTTCACCGTTCATGGCCTTTCCACTATTATACAGAAATATGTAACAGGCAAGGGATGCCGGTAACTTTCCGATACCCCTGTACTATGCATGGGAGGGATCACTAATGGTAAGAACGATGAACCTTTCAGTTCGTCAGCCGTCACATTCCACCGCGGAAATGGAACTATGCGTTTGCATAATAACGCCACATTTGATTGTAATCTCGCGTGAATCGAGGTAAGTAAGTCCTAGATCTTCAACAGTCATCTGGTCTAATCTGGGACAACAGTCGCATTTTCGATCAAGCCACCTGCTGCCGCGTATTTCTGTGGTCCCAGCTTTCTCTGGAAGATTTGTGTTCAGTTTTCTACAAACATATAGCTTCCATATCATCCATAGTCAGCAAAGTTGTCGTAGTTTCCAGAAGTGCTTATATTTTTTAGATTTACTGTGCATATTTAGTTCCGCTTCCCTATGGAAATTGGGACTGAACCATACATAAATTTCCTTCAACTCTTACGTCATCAAACTTATGTTTTCGAAATTTTGATTTTTTAAAATCTCGGTTATGAGGTCAAAACCTAGGAAGATGCAAACTTTATAATTCTTCGATGAGCATTTCTGAATAAAAATCTTTTTCTTGTTCGGCGAATTTTTCCTCATTTCTGGGTACTTCCATCGAATGTTCCCATTGTTAATGAAAAACTATGTACGTTTGAGTATGTAGATTTCAGCAGGATAATATTTCTGGGAAGTAGGAAGAGGATCCAAGAAATCAGAGCACTCCTGCGAAGCATAACATCGCTCAAAGGTAAGCTTGTCGCTAACCGCGATTCACTATAAATAGTTGTCGAAAAAAGGCTTTTTTTGATCTGCATTTCTACCTCAAGTACCTAATTACCAGTTTTGAATAAGTTCGTGAGGGTTAAGCACATATGTACGTATGTACCAGTCATATTTTCATTCAATCCCAGATATTCCTACATTCCTCTGCAGGTGATAATGCCGGAGAAAGCTGCTATAACT
This sequence comes from Ancylostoma ceylanicum, assembly GCA_000688135.1. NCBI lineage: Eukaryota > Metazoa > Nematoda > Chromadorea > Rhabditida > Ancylostomatidae > Ancylostoma > Ancylostoma ceylanicum. The sequence continues at coordinate 167,521 of JARK01001710.1, read as the reverse complement.
GGGACGAAGACCATCAGCTCAGTGACAGTAGCGGTGTCAATAGGAATCGTCGTCTTCATTAGTAACGTCATTTTCGTACCTGTCGTATGGCACGAGATCTCTTCAACTTGGGATCAGCTGGATCGTGAGATTCGCGACATCGAGGCGAGTAGGCAGCGTTTTTTCTTCAACTGCCTTTCTTTCCGAGCATTTGTTTGCTCTCTGAAATCTGACTGGAAACCACATGGCAACGTCAACACTTGTACATAAGTTATAGTCGTGCGTAGGCCTAAAAACAGCTTCGTCCAGGTTGTGTTGTCGTTGGTTACATCAAGGAAACATTCGAAATGTTCGCATTGTTGCTTCCATCTAATAAAATCCAATCAATTTCAGGCTTTGAGGATCACTGTAAAAGAGGCACTCGACCAAATTCCAGTGCAGTTGACGAGGCATGTCAGGGACAATGTTAGGTGAGCAATATAGGTCACTTGCAGTTTTTTGTACAAGTTTACGGTTGTGTAGAGCTTCGGAAGCATTTTCTGCGGAACAGGTGAGGGCTTTCAAAATGAGACAAAGTTATGTATAATACAAGAGATTCAAACAAAGGACTATCATGAGCAGTGACTCGAGTCACTGTGATTTTTCTTGAAAATTTTCAACATCAATATGTATGCTCATTGAACAGTGTGGTTGCCAGCCCCTAAAAATTGAATATTCAGAGAGTTAATGTCATTAACAGCCTCACTTAAATAGGCAGCATACGTTCTAAAATCTGCAGTTGTTTTCAAGAAATCGGCTCCTGTTTTCCTAATAAACCGAAGTAAAAATTCAAGAAATTCTTCTGCTGATGCTTTTTTTCACAAGCAAAACAGCAATCTACGATTTCATAATTTCAGGGAATGCATGCAATGGATTTTTTCTTTTATTTTTTTTATACATAGCTAGTGTGGAGAGGAGTTTCCTGAAATTCTTATGGACAACCTTAACTTTCAATTATTACTTTTCAACAGGCGACGCTTGGACGACGAAACATACGCGACCTCAAGAAGAAGAAATAGAACAATTGTTAGACGACGGAGAATTCATAGGAGGAGGCCGGATGTTAGTGAGCTTTCTTTTTTCCACTTTCGTTGAAAAATATGAGCTACACTAGCTGAAGAATGATTGGGAACGGTGACTTTCTGGGCAACTAGTCCTTCCATGATGCCTTGCTCTACAAAACTGTAAAGAAGAAGAACAATTTTATACTAACAATAAGTAGTCAGCATATTTTCAAAAAATTCCAGAAGAACAGTAAGAACCCATGCTGCTGTAGCATTTGTGCGCATTCAAAAATTGCATAGTAATTCATATTAAAGTCACCTCAACGGTTTCAGAGCCACCGGCGGGCTGTTCATGGAATTCCCAATGTGCAGGAGCAGGACATTTTGGTCGCTACGGATACTGGCTCCAGAAAGCAATGCAGTAAGTACTTCGGTAACCTTCAACGGGTAAATACTTGAGAACAAGATCACCTTCTCATTTTTCTACATTTCAGCTTGTTCACCCCACAACACGTGCCCAAAGGGACCTGCTGGTCCTCCAGGTGCTAGGGGAGATGATGGTACGCCTGGGAAGCCTGGAAAAGCAGGAGAAAGAGGTTGGAGTGTGGTTTTTTGCAAATAATACTGCAGAGGAAATAGTGTATAGAAGCTAACTATTAGCAGGATGACGTACATGAACTTTGAACGGTCGTAGACAAAGGCCGGGCTTGCGGTGCGATTTTCCTCCGCGTCTCTGGCTCGCTGCCTCGGTACAGCAGACAACCAGAGTACCCGCGCCGCGGTCCCTCTCCTTGTCTCCGACCGTTTGGAGTTCGCTGTACAAACCTTACCACGATAAAGTGGTCCTCGAATTTTTTTCATCAAGGTATCGATTCAATGGACGTCACCGTTCGAATGGTTTTCGCTGGCTGCTCGGTTTGTCCAGCGGGACCGGACGGCAATCCTGGCGAGGAAGGACAAATGGGTTAGTCCCGTCAACAGTAATTTTTCTCATTTAACTCGTTCACACCGACAATTAGGCTTGCCTGGACTCAGAGGAACATCTGGAATGTCTGGATCACCCGGCCGAAATGGAGCGCCGGGATCTCCCGGTGATATTGGACCTCCAGGAAAACCAGTGAGTGCTTCGTGACCTCCATTACATAGCCCTCATATTGACTGCTTCGAATTGAGGGCAAGAAAGGCAAATCTGGTCCCGTCGGGCATCCAGGAGTAAATGGAGTCACTTCAATTGGAAAACAAGGACCCAAAGGACCACGGGGGCCACCTGGTCCACCTGGCGAGCGTGGAGACCAAGGAAACGCCAATGATGAGGTCTGTTGACGGCTGGTGATATTTTCTAGATCATGGCTTAAGAGCAGGAATAGGAACCTGGAAGATTGTAATCATTTAGGAAGGAATCTATGGCCCACAAGGCATATCTGGAGAGCCTGGATTGCCCGGCAAGAAAGGAAGGAGAGGTAAAGCAGGACCGCAAGGAGTGCAAGGAAGGCACGGTGCAGGACGTAGGGTGGGTTTTCTCGGGATTGAGCCCAGGCCCACTCGGGCAGAATAGGGATGACTTTAATTCCTGAATTCTCCAGGAGTGTGGTTGCAAGGAGCTGCTTATGCGGAAGATTCCAAGTGTCAACGCGAGCTTGTCCCAGCGTCATGAGACGCTACATCCATTGGAGAGTAAAATACAGAACAAGCATTTGAAGAATGTCCTGTCTGAGCTGGAATCCATAAAAGTCAGTGGGGAGAAGTCGGAGATAGACCGAGAAGAGGATGATGACTCCTCTGAGGAATCATCCGGAGAAGAAATCGAAGAGGATGAGACCGAATCCCTCGCAGATTCCGATGAGGACCTGATAAGGACACCTGGAACTATTGAAAAAGACGAGGAAAAGGCGACTGCCACAACAATTTCACCAGAAACCTCAGTGGAGGACGAAATGTATGAGGACATTGTCGAAAAAACAACAGAAGCTCCCACAACCCTGACAACGACGCCTGAGGCAACGACCAGTGAAGAAGCTCCCACTACGACAACGACTACAGAAGCGCCAACAACAACCACGGAGCAGGCGACTACCGTAACAATTATACCAGAATTGGTAGCAGCAGAAGCAGAACCGACCCCTTCAGCAGTACCAGCAGATGTTCCTCTCCTCTCACAAGGTCCCAAGGACGAGCAACTGTTCGAGACCGTTGTGGTGGTGCAAAACAAGAAACCGAACGGTCGCCATCCACAGAGGACATCCTCCAGACACTCGTTCACCAGAGGCGGTGTCTCCAACGGTTCGTGGAGACTTCCTGCACCGCCTCGCATGCCGCCAAGGACGCTTGTGCAGCTCAATGAGAGAGAGCAGTTCTTTGACGGAGCAAACGATGCTGACCATGAGCCGATCCAGGGAATATTCAAGGATACCTCAGCTGATGAAATTGAGCCAGCGGTCGGTAGATCACCGCAGATATTCGGGTGAGTATCAGTCCTTGTCAAAAAGATAGATCGACAAATGCGCGTGCGGTTTCGTAGCATCGCGGCTGCAGAATCGCGGCAGGACCTACTCGTCCCTCTCACTTGAAGCATGCTCTCTCCCCGTCCATCGTCCAGGTCCCGCCGCGATCCTGCAGTCACGGAGTCAGTCTATCCTTTCGTGGAGGCTGTATGCTTGATTTGCATTTAATAGTTCACAAATTATAGTAACAAAAGTGATATATTGTCAGTAAAATCCACAATTTTGCAAAGTTCCGTCTCTAGACTACATACAGTGGTTGTCGATCCTCCGCGGCCTAGAAAAGCACGCAGCGCGACCGCACCGCTAACGATGGAACAGTCACCGCTGTGGCGAATCTGGATTTTCTTGATAGTTGTTCATCACATTTGATGTTAACTGTTAAGAAAACTAAGTGACTATCAAGAAAACCCCATAGTTTGTTGTTTCGGAGAGGATTCCTGCTCGAGCACCGCGGTCGCGCTACGTGCTCGTCGAGGCTGCGGAAAGGCCAACGCCATCGACGCCTACAGTGGATGCACTGCTACTTTCCCCCTCAAAGGCAGTCTTTCACAAAAAAATCAAATTTGGCATTTTGATGTCAGAACAATCTTCAGGTGACGCTGATCACAATAGCATAGGTATCTCCTCACAACAGCTCCAAAAAGGCCTTTTGCGGACACCTCCATTTTTGAGAGTTCAAGGTACCCGTTGTGACAGCTACCACATTTGGTCGCATGCAAACACGTCAAGCGCCAACGATCGATATCACCGTTGGCGCGGCATGCCCGCAACTCCGCAACTCCTTGTGGTAGCTGTCGCGAAGGACGCCTAAAACTCTCCAAAAAGAAAGTGTTAAGGGAGGGTTTTTCTGGTAGTCCTCTGAGGAGATATCTATATCTCTGTGATCAGGGTCAGCTAGAGATTCCTACGATGGCATAAGATCAAAATCGATTCAGACGTGCAACATTGCTTTTAAAGGGAAATTAAAGCAAAATGCACCATTCAAAATGTTCCCATCTTTTTTGATATTCCATGGTGCAATACCGCACAAGGCCGCAGGTTTGTTTTGCAAAAAAAAATCTTTGCTTTGATGTGCTTGTACAATCACACTCTGCTAATCATGCAATAACTTAAATCGTTTAATTCAGAGAAGATCCAACAAGAAGAGTGAAGGTTTCGGCGGAAGCTGGAGCATTCCTCTCGTCACAGTCAACAGGAAGCCGATTCAAGTAAGTATGGCCTGAAGATTTTCCACTTCTCCTTCTCATGGCTGGCGAATCCTCGATTTTTCTATTCCTAGCTTCCGTTTCAGGCAACGCCACCCCACGAGAAAATCCGTAGACATCGGACTGATCTTCGCCGCTCGCGAAAGAGCTCGCCAGAACATGTTGGATGAAAGGAGGAAGAAAGCTCAGAGAGAACGTGTGGAGAGGATGAAAAACCGAGTAGTAGAGACAATGAGCTTTGCAGCTCTTGAGAGAGCCATCGACCGCGTTGGAATACCCCATAGAATACCTCATAGATCAGCCGGGTCGAGAACAGTGTTGTCCACAGTTCCACTAAGGAATTCCAGATTCAATGTGCTCAATATGAAGCCGAAGCGCAGGATACAGAAGCCATATCCACAAAGGCCAAGGCTGCGCCAGCGGGCGCATGCTGCGAAGAGCTTCAGAAAGTTCCAGAAGAAGGAGCTGGTTCCACCGCCAGTAGAGGAATTTGTTCGAAGCAATGAGGATCAGATTCGAGCGTTTGCGATTGAAAATGAAATGAGAGAAATCGCGCGGCAGAGGGTGGGATCGCAAAAGATCAAGAGCGGAAATGTGGATCACCATTCAGTAAAAAAGGAGCTCAGGAAGGAGATGGAATTGGAGAGCTTTGGAAGACAAGAAACGGCTGTTTCTAGTGAAAAGCCTCCAATTCAAGTAACAACTCCAATCCAAATTGGAAAACCTGTAGAAACCACGACTAGCACAACGACCTCGAGGAGGACTGAGGTGCCCACAACAACTCCCCTAGTGACAACATTTCCGACAACAACAACTACCCCAATGCCTGTTCTGGAAAGCGAGAAAATGGAGGTGAAATTTGTCCCAGAAAACGAAGCTGAGAAGGAAACTCTCCTTGTCGTTGAACCGAAGAAGGAAAAGAGCAGCTCTGAAAGTGAAAAGATCCATGAAAAGGACGTTCCGAAGGACCAGTGGAGTCACGAGGTAAGCATCCTGGAAAAAATGCAGAAGGAAGAACACAGCATCATGGAAAATCAAAGAAACCAAGAAATACACGCCGCAGCAAAGGAAGCGTTAGAAAAGAAGGTTATTCAGAAAGAGGAAAAAGTGAAGGAGAATGAAGAGGAACAACAGACACTAGGCAATAAGACGTTGAAGACTAGTACCCTTCCAACGCAGGAAGAAGGGAAGGAGGATGAGGAGGATCAAGAGATACCAGCTGAAAAGGTGGTAAAGGCGGTTCCTCCTGGAGGAGAAGAAGATGAAGGAGAGGATGAAGACGAAGAGGTGGCAGAGGAGAGTGGAACAACTGAGAGGAGCCTTGCTGGAAATGAAGAAAAAGCGAATGACGAGGAGGAACAAAAAAGCGAGGATAATGAAACGATGAACAAAAATGCTACTCAAAAGCCAACTGAAGATGGGAAAGAAGGGGAAACTTCCGAAGGTGAGGACAGCAGAACAGAAGAAGATGGAGCGGAAGAAATCGGAGAGGCCGGCAATGTGCCATTTGCCCAGCCACCCAACCTGCGGGAGGTTACTTTTGGTCAACGCCCGTACAATATGGCTGGGAATGGTCCACGGTACATAAATATCCTACTAGAAGGCGAAATGGAGGTGAGCTTGATAAAATTATGGAAACCACACCATCTAAACAAGTAATCTTATGATACTCTTTATTAAGGCTCCAGAAGCTGGCGGTTTTAGCGGAGGCAACAGCAGGAAAAGCACTACTGAAAAGAAGAAGGTAAGAGTTGGTTCAAACGTTGGCTAAAGTTACCGGATTCAATCAAAACAGCGGCGAAAAGGTCTCATCCTCACGTTTTCTCCTTCAAAAGTGGGGCTTATATTGACGTGTATGACCTCAGCGGTGACCTCTTTGACCTCATATCCTACCAGAACTCCGTCCTAGAGTATATGAGCCGTTCAGTTTTACATACCATAGAAGGTTCTTTTGCAGACTCCTGGTGAAAAGAATTGAGGCCCTATGGATTTTCTATGGCACAGCTCATGTGCGTGCAGACGTTTATACTAGAAGCGTGCGTGGTTCAGTGGCGCGACTTACGCACGCATCGAAAATGCTGTGAGGAAAATTTGTGGAGTTTCAGTGATCAGCTGTGATTACAGGAGAAGCATCTTATTCCACAGCTATCGTCTAATACACTGATTTGCTGCATAACTCAAGCTTCCCAACTCTTTGTAGAGTGACGTCACAAAAGTTTTCTTCCGGAAACACTTTACGCACAGGTCACGAAATCGATGGATCGCTTCTCCGCAGCTTATCCTGTATAAGTGAAAATCATGGCATACGTTAACGCACGCGTCCCAGCTACGTTAGCGATGCGCCTAGCCCCATCCCTAATCGTTCAAACGCACTCGCGTCGAACGTACGCATCTAGTATGAATTGCTCTTTCCGCGAATAGTTGATGCTACTCTGTAATCTTGAAATAGGCAAGTTTCCAATCCAAAAACCATCGATGGGTCCGGATATAGAGCCAACTGCCCACTGGAAACCTATGGCTTGGTTGTCTCATCCAGGAAACTTTTCGAGCAGCCTTGTTCTTTGCTCCTATCAACACCGATTTTGAGTGTATTTTGCATATATTTAATTTTTCATACATCTAGTAATCGACATCAAGAACACCTGAAGATTTTTTATCCCACCTAAAACTGTTTTTGCAGCTGTTTTGCTCAGAGATTTCGTGCTGAATTAGTGCATTTGGCGGAATTCAAAATCCACCTTGAAATTCTCCGAAAAATTTTTCCGTTACCTTGCAAGTGTCCAGGGCCTGTTTATGATTACAAAATCGAACAAATCCAGCTCTATCAGGCATTACCTACCACGGCGCTAGATATATCACTATCGCAGAGAAATAAGCCACCACACGATGTGCAATGACTTATCCACCCTGTATGATCAGTTCCCGTTTGGCTCTGACTCATTTTTCATTGCATTATGCCATGAACAATGGGTTCGTTTTTTGAAAAAATCCCGTTTTGGCCGATAAAGTATTAAGGGAGGTATTATGCCCTGCTTTCTCTTCTTTGCAGTTCACAGTGGCAATTCTGAGACAGCTTTTATGGAAAATTTTCAGTTTCTTGGACTGATAGATCGAGTGGCCTATTCTCCTCTAGCCGAGGCTCGAGCTGTCGTCTCAAACCACGAATCTCCTGCAGGGGTACATCTCGTCAGGGTGAAATCATCGGGTAAATACTTACCCAGTACAACGTAGCAAGGTGTAAGCAAAGGTCTAACGGTTAATGATGCAGGTGCAAAGCGAGTTCCCATGTCCGAAATGATGATCGACGCCGAGGCGCCCAGCTACCTCACCGAGAAGAAACTAAGGCGGTTTTCAACAGGGAGTTCGCTAAGGAGAACAGGCTCGAAGCAGCTGCGCTCGACATTTGGGGGGAGATCAGCAGGTGTGGATCGAGAAACGGCAGGTAGGAAAAATTTTCTGATGACTGTGAGCGACGATGGCGTTTTTGCGTCGCGGAGTCGTCGTCAAAATCAATAGACATCAAAACTATTGTCGCGCGAGCGACGGCGACACAGAAAGCTATACTCCACAGGGGGTATATCTAACGTTCTCAGTGCATTTCCTCCAATTCTCGCAGTCCGATTACTGCTATAAACTTGATTTATATTAAGGAAGAAGATTGAAGTACAGAGAGTTCGGGACAGGAGGATTTCCACCACATCTAGGGATTGAAGTGAGCCTCATTTTTCCATGAAAACCTCGTAAACACACAGAAACACAAAAATTTCAGCTTCCTCAACCGCTACATGGAACCAAGGCAAGGAATGTAGACGGTTTCGCGAAGAGTCGACGATGGTTCGATAACTGGAGACAACAACCATTGTTGCGTTGAGATTTCTTGGTCTTGGTCCAAGAAGAAGAAAGCCATTGAATTTGCTCAGTCATTCCATTTCTTTCACTATTTTAGCTGTATGTGCATAACGGTACATTATATGTTTTTGCTGATTTTAAAGTTCAGAATTGTAGTTTGAAATAAATCGAAACTCAGCAAGTGATAGTTGTCGTGTGAGATTTTACTTCTACACATTTTCCCCGTGGCTATCTTTTCCAGAACTGAGTTCCGCACTTATTAGCGAAGCAGAAAAATCTATGTACTTAATTCATGTTTGAATTTTCTATTTTGATTTTTTTTCAATCGTGGAACTCTCGAAACGAAACCAAACCGTGGAGACCTCACTAACACTGCCGTTATAGTCCTCGAGGAGTGTAGCACATTGCGTCGCCGTCGCTGGTGACTGTGAGGCCGATGCGTATCGATTATGGGCAGCGGCAGCCGTCGCCAACATCAGCGGCCGCCGTCGCCAGCAGCGGTGACGCAGGGTGCTATACTCCTCGAGGAGTATAACGGCTACCTAAGACAAGTCGTCGGAAGGGCCGCAGCAGCAACCCGGAGGAACCGATAGGTGACCTGAGGTTCTTTCGAACCATTCCTTATACAAATCCATTCTGTTGCGCTCCTTCTGAAACGTTTCAACAACAAGCCGAAGGGCCGCCGTAGAAAACATATTGCTGCGGTCCTTCCGATTCTTTCCAATAATATAGCTTGAGTCGAAAGTTCTCGAAAAAATTGGCATCACCTTTATTTATCCTACAATTTTCAAAACATAGCTGCTAATGCCATATATATCATATACCTTTGTAACCGCATCGACGAGCTCCATCGATTGGTCACAAAGCCGCGGGTGTAACTCGTCCAGAGGGCGTAGTTTAACTACAGTTCTGAAAAACGCCTAACAATCGTAAAATCCGGCGTATTGATGTATGTAATGGGAACTTGTACATGTTTTGGGAGAGTTATGAGTGCTCTTCCAAATGAGCATAAAATCGGGTTGTCGTTTGGAAAGTAGGGGTGGCTTAACTAGGCGGTTGCGGAGGTGAAATGGCGATGGATTGAAATCGCGCAGTATTGTGGCAGGAAAGGAGCTACTTCGGGAATTTTGTGAGTGTGCAATTTTGAGAGCTTTTTTATGTTCTATCAAACAGTAGCTCGCGAGTCCATCTTCGTTAGCTCTTTGCTGAGTTATGATTTCTAGAAATCATTACCACATTGTCCGAGAACTTTCGACTCAACCTAACATCTCTGCACCTCTCGCTTCTCTTTCTGCTGTAGTCCTTGCGATAGTTTGTCTGAGCATTAGGCCGGACCGACTCGCCGTGCCACACCACCTACCGGTCAGGAGTAGGGCAATTTATACTGGATGCGTGCGACTGACGCGCGTGCGACTGCATGTTGAGGAATAGGGGCTAGTCGTATCGCACTCGCAGCTCGGTCGCACGCGTTTACGGCCTCGCGACGGCCGCGCCTTCTTTTCATTGAGAATTTTATGCCGCGTTGACCGGCCTTCATAGGAAATCTTTCGCAATTGGATGCGCGCGTCTGATAAGTCGCATCTGGTATAAATTGCCCTAATGAGAAAGTTGATATCCATAAGGATGAAGATGCGCAGATCATCGGGGTTGAGGCGCAGCAGGCGGATCCGGAACATTGAAATCTGCTATAAAGACTGAATCAGAACCTCAGCCTGGCTACTTCGGCTACGTACTACATTTTAGGTTGTCCAAAAATATTGTGACATTATTAACATGAGAGCAAGTCATTCGAATATAGCAGTGCTTCGAGTCTAGTGCCCATACTCTCTCACTTGAGACTACCTAGCAACTTAAATACTTGATAGGTAGTCTTGTTTGAAATGTCTGATCACAAAATCCCCGGATTGCGTTGCAATTTTTATTCTAAATCGTTAAGAGAAAATCAATCGATTCTATCACAAACACGAAACCCCCAGTGCCATGTGGTGTCACACAATGGGCTCGGGAAAAAAGCGCGGTTGCACTTCGGACAAGTGCGGGGAAACCGTGTTGACGTCGCTTCAGTCACGTTCACGTCAGGATCCGCGTAAAGTACCGCGTTGATTGAGCACAGAGAATGATCAGTTCCACTTCAAACTGCGTTAAACGCTGTGTTTAGCTCTTGGAGTGGTGGCTGTGTTCGTAGCGACGAGACTCCTTGACGTCCTCGCGCGTGTGCAAGCTGCAAGCTGAGGAGAGGAGCTGAGCCGAAGTGACTGTGTCCTCACTGAAGAAGTGTAAGCGTTGTGTACTAAATGGAGAAAAAAGTTAGAAGAGAAAATAGCAGATCGCTCCTGTCATCAAGCGGCAGAAGTAAGTGAGTACAGGCATGCATAGAACAGTCTCTCCAGCACGAATTTCTACTGGGAGGCTAGCAGGATGCTTGAATTGGCAACAAACAAAGGAAAACTAAACTTTTAATACATGAAATTTCTTTTTTCTTTCAAAACTGTTAAAAATTCTACGAGTCAATTCTATAGATTGAAAAAAGTGTTCTGTGGTTTCTTCATCTGGTGAATGGAATGGAGTAAAAATCAGCTTGACTAGGAAAGCGTGGGTGTTGCTATGAGCAAAAAATAAGGAATCCCTATTCTTTTGATACACACATTATGTTACAGAACAAGTATTTCCAAGTACATCTCATCAGTTATATTTATCTATTTATTTATTTATTCAAATATATCGCTCTCGCGCTCCTCTTACAACAGGTGGGATTTTTTTTTGAAATTTAAAAATCCTCAGCCCAAATCCATGGCTCAAATCGAAGACCTAATGATGATACTAAGGCTTTAGCTAAGCAATTCGCCCCGAGAAGAATGAATTCCTCGGGGACCTGAGTGAATGGATTGCTCGGAACTCAAGGTAATCATTTATTAGGTTGTAAAACTACAAATGCGCGTTTGTGGGGTGAACTAATACTATTATAAAAACGATGATACAGCATCCCAGTCCGAATTTTATCCACCGTTAATATTGATGAACCTTCGCCATCTTTAGCGCAGAGAACAAATGCCTCATCAGGAGAATCGGGTTACGAGCCAATGCAGCAGGTTATCCAAATTCTGACCCTAGCGCTGTTTTCGAAGATTTCCTGTGCCGAGAAAAGCCCTTTTGACAAAAGTTTGGTGGCAATCTAGCCTACACGGCAACCACACGGACGACTTCCCATCCTAGGTTGGGAGGTGAGGGCACTCGAAAGTTCGATCAACTCCCGAAATTTCGGTTCAGTTACCCAAGTTCCGGGAATTTTTAATTTGCCAATTTTCACGCGGATTTCAGTAGTCACTCTTTCCTTGATCACATTACTACTTGAAAACACTCTTCGAGGGACCCACTATTCCTCTGGATTCACCACGGTATTGCTGCTGCTAAAGTTTTGGTTCAGTGTCCTCTAAAGAAGGGCTCTATGAAGGCGACTTCTTCTTCACGGTCTTGATGTCTATACATGAAATCCTCTCGGATTGCTTCTGCAGTTTCTATAACGTTTGATGTAAATATGCCACTGGCCCCAGCAAGTTATAGGGACTCTATCTGCACAAAAAAAACCCCAAAAACATTTACGAGCCCATATTTTGGGCAGGAATATTTCGTATACACGGTTTTGGAAGGGGTTTTCTTTTGGAGCGAACATTTTGGAAGGGGTTTTCCTTTGGAGCGAACATTCTTTCCTCTGTCCTATTGCTCAGAAAACTCTTTCCTATGCTATGCCGAAGAGGTAGCCTCCTTGAATAGTAATCCATGTTTCTGCTTCTGTACAGGAAAAATCCTCCTTTCCTTGCCAACCTAATTATCTATAAGGTCGTGATAGCTGGCTGGTCTCTGTTTGAGAAATACACAACTCTCCACTACAATTTATGTGGGCATTCTCTTCCTGATGCTGTACATTTGGTATTTGCTCCGACCACAACATTACACAAGAACTAGAGGAGCTGTCAGTTTGTGTTAGAGCATCATATCATATTCTTACAATTGCAGATGCACCCTCGCATACGTATGAGCAAACAGTAGTGATGTTTAGCCTCGTTGTGCAGGTGTGTGACAGAGATCATGTGGTCAGACGACACACCCTGGAAGTTGGAAGTGGGGAGAAAACCCTCCGAAAAATTGTGGGAAAATTTTTTACGTGATTTTCTTCTGGAAACTAATGCTACGCAGCACCTATCATGGAGAGAAGGCTGACAGTGCCCAAGTAGGGTCAAAAATTTTAATTTTTTTTCAAGCAATGTGGGGATTCCTTGGCTGAAAGCCTGCCTTCCTGTTTCATGGCTGGCCACTTCCACTGCCTGATGGGTAAACTTCCAAACTGTGTAAAACGTGGATCGCTAGGAAAAACAGACGAACACAGCCTGCTCCATCAATCTTCTCCTGTCAATGACGACGGAACGTGTGGTGTTGACTTCTGCACGCTTCTTTTCTTTTTTTCAGGGTGTAATGTTCTCATCAACGTTGGGGTATTCCCCAGAGAAACACGTGGCCATAGTTCGTATCTCTTCCATGGATATCGGGGATGTCCTTGAACGAGTCAGTTGTCGTCTCACTAGACATGCATAACGCGCCACGGAACTGCTCGATGTCGTCGAAACCCAATGGTTATGTGGTAAGAATAGAGCCCGCTTGTCAACGACAATCACTGAGTCATCAGTTCCAGAGGAAAAATTTGAACATTAGGATGTCTTGTTCTAAAAATGTCCTTGACTGAAACAGAAAATAACGTGCATTAAGACTCTCGACATTTCCTGGGAGTCATACGTCGAAGAAATCTGTTGTGACAGGTGTTCCAAGAAATCAAAAGTGCGATACTTTCCTGTCTTGGACAGATCACTTGGTAGACGACAATCTTATCAGAAAACCATAGAATCATAGAACCACAGAACCGTAGGATCAGAACATTCACATATACATAGAAATACTGATTATCGGGCGCTTACCACTTCTGCGCGTTAGGCCAAAGAAAGATTAAGGGAAGCCGTTCTTCCCAGTCCTTTCCCAGAAGGGGAGGTAGCTTTGACCTAAGATGACCAACAAGATGATAATGTGAGTTAGGGGTACCTTTTGAAGCATGTTTGGTTGTTTCTTATCAAGATTGAAAAGGCAAAACCGCCGGACGCTACGCTTGCTGGTGGGAGGTGCCCGAAGACGAGAAAATTTGGTAGTGCCCAGATTATTCTGGAGCGCTGACTTTGGAGCACGCATACCCTCTACCATGGAACTTTCATCACAAAGCGAATCAAAGGCAGTGTCGCGGATGCGACGAAGGCACAGAAGTTGCTAGTTGTCTCATTTTACCCGAGCGAATTGACTTAGTTTCACTTAGTGGTATTCGTGGCGGAACTTGTCTGGCTCTGGTGTAAGTTGGCAAGTCAAACAGATAGAGTTGATGCCCAAGGAAATACAAAATGAAGATGCTTCTCTAATTTTCTTACTAGGAATTCCATTGTCAGCAGTACAGTCGTAGTGTAGCAAATTCAGAACCAAATACAGGGCATCCAGAAGGCAAAATGTCCTCTATCTTTGGAGCCAGGCGAGCAGCTTGTGTTCAGTTGTTGATTATTGTGGCATTTCAAGATAAGCGGGACATTGTACAACATGAGATGGATAAAGGACCTTCGTAGCTGGAACCCAGACTTTGATCGGTTCGACAAGAAGGAATCGGGTAGGATTGGTTCTGTCTACAAAAAGTTAGTACAGCTCAAAAGTACCATGCAGTACACACAACCCTGCTGGTACTGAACGGATCTCGCTCAAATTCCGTACGAGCCTTAGCCATCTACATATGCACTCCATCTTCCTGCTGCAACAACCAATTCTGGATTCGAATCATTTAAAGGTATGATTTTTGTATAATTTTTCTAAAGCACAAATCAGAGCTACACAGCCCCTACAGATTAATGCGCTGGAACGGTGTCTATCGGAGATTCTTGCTTATTCTCACGCACAGCGTTGGATTCCACGTATGGCCTTTTGTTGAGGACGAGCAGAATCCGAACTGAACTGAAACCTTTTTATTCTATTTTTTGCACAAATCATCTCTTATGAAAGTGGTTTTGATTTTTTTTTTAAAGATTTTTTTTAAAGATCGAACAGCCAGTACTCATACGCGAGCCAATACTATATCGTAGATATGTCGATGACTGCTTCGTCATCTGTTCGACCCAAGAAGAAATGGATAAATGTTTTGAATTACTGAACCAGCAGTCTGAGTACATTAAACTTACGAGGGAAAAACCAAGGGAAAATTGGCTTCCATTCCTAAACGTAGAGATCCACCTTCATGGGGGCACGTACAGAACAAAATGGTTCCGAAAGCCCAGTAGTAGAAACATCATTGTCCACTACAAATCGTCTCATCCGGCCCATACAAAAACAGCTGTAGTGCGCAATATGTTTCATACCGCGAAAAGTGTTTGCTCCGGAACAGAAGAGAAACAAGAATCCGTTCGACTTGCCCGTTCCATAGCTGAATCGAACGGTTATGTGTCCACAGCACCCTACGTCAAACGAAAGCGTCATGTTGCAACCCCTACCAACAATCAGCGCGATACCAACCCTCAAGAAAAGATTCCCTTATGCATCCCATTCATATCAGACGAACTGAGCAGATCAATACGACTCTGCCTGAAGAAATCTGGTTTGGATGGCTTTGTCAACCTCGTGGACATCCCATCCGATAACCTAAAACGTCGACTAGTAAGGAACCGCCTTTACGATCGCCTCTGCCTAACATCGAACTGTATCATATGTGTATCAGGTAGAGCGGGGGACTGCATGATCTCAGGGACCGTGTACCAGATATCTTGTAAAGTCTGTGGGGAAAACTACATAGGCGAAACAGGGCGACCCTTATGTCTCAGGATTAGAGAGCATCTGGAGGGGAAAAGAAGTTTACGAAAATCCACACCACTAGGGGCACACCGAGTCAACAACCATAGCAACAACGATTTTGAAGTCCAAGTAACGATACTCGCGCAAGAAACTGATATCGCGACGCGGAAAACAATGGAGGCATTCTGGATAAGGAGTAGATGCCCGCAAATGAACCGAAAGGATGAATGCCTGGCAATCACTAACGAACTGGCATCATATCTCGATCTCTGTCAACTAGATCCTCAGCGTGACTGACCGGGTTGGGTCTCACTTGGCACTGATATTCGCTACTAGCCGGCTGTCACTAGCACTGGCATATCTTAAGGTTTGCGGGTCCTTGCTGTTTTTCCTTGATTGAAAGATAAGGCTTCAAACTTTCGGCCTGACCAGCTAATGCACTTGATCTCGTAGATTCTATAAATTGCCAAACCGTTTCAGGCCCTGAAGAAGGCGATTTAGCCGAAACGTTGGCCGAAAACAATAAAGGCTATAACAATCTCGGGTGCTGTTCAACATAAGGAAGCATATAAAGTGGTTTTGTTTTTCAGAACGATTTTCAGTAAAAAAAGGCTCTTTCTTGTCGCTGTTAGATCCAAATTATCATGAAGAGAAAAAAGAACCAACGGCCTCCTTTTTGGAGTGTAGGACTCTCAAATAAGTACCCTGTCCTGTTATGAATCAGAAAAGGAGAACATCTCAAATTGTGTATTACATACTCCACCACAGTTGACACATACGTATATGTAAAGGGATGGGATCTTTAAAAAACACTAGCATGTGCTTATGTGGTTCCTATATCTCTAAAGAAAGGAAGCCCTGATTTCCTGGGAGAAAGTTGGTGGGTTTTCATCGTAATTTCTTCGATCCTAACACATTAAGTTCTTGAGAGGTTGCCTATATGCGCTGTCAAGGAATCTACAGGTTACACCAACTTGTTTGGCAAGAAGAACAAATTACTCGACAGTGAGACAACTGCTCCATCGTAAGTGCGCACGATTCCGTTTAAAAAAGGCTAGACAGAAAAAGACAGACAAATTGCCTTCGTGACTGAGTTTTGCCTGCAAAAACCTTATGACTGAGTGATACCTGGAAAAACAATGGCAAGGTTTTTCTTTGGAGGACGCTCGCACCGTTGAGCCATGAGGTTATCTTTGCTGAGAGATTGCAGGTTGGATTTCAATAGCTCCAGAAAGACTCACTACAGGTTATAAATGAGGATTCAGCGAATGTAATTTCTGGTGAAAGGATTTCCAAACTCTAAGAAGATGGGTAAGAGAATGGTCCAAAGCTTTGTACAAGTCCACCTTAATTTTTTACTTTGTGGAAGTTATTTTCGGACATTTACGTAAGTTCAGAACTTCTTCTCCGAACAACCTTCCTTTAAAAACCTTGGCGAGCCTATGGTGCACAAACAAGTAAAACAAAATGATTACAATACATTGCAGCCTTATATTTATGTACAAATTAAACCACAAATCATTCATCCCTTTGAAAATTTGGATCATGTGGAACGTGAAGCAAAGAAAAAAACCTCTGGTCCTCTTGATCTACATATACATATGGAAACAACTTGTAGCCTCAAACGTGTGCATCTCATGCACGCGCATCGAGATCAACCATCTAATAGTATAAACCATCCTTTTGCCGTACGTCTCCACTGCTTCTTAACAGAGGTAACGTCAAATTTTCTACCCCTATGCATTGATTCCAATCAAAACGAGTTCCAAGGAATTGCCTACAGGTTATGGAGTATGACAGCGGCTTAATAGCGGATTGAGGGTGATATATTTGTGTGTTTTGCACAGTGAACACTGATGCTTCCGTTTAGCTGTTTGAAACGTCACGATGTCACATGCTCTGAAAACCCATCGAGTTTCTACTTGGTAAACATCTTTTTGCAGGCATTCTTTCCATTCACACTGGAAACATTTTTTTGGCCAGAGCATTACAATTTATGACGAAGGCGTTTTTTTTTTGCGGGCATGGGCACAACTGTGCGTGTGCTCACGTAATTTGTTTTTTCGTTTTAAGGTGTTATGAAGTAAATCTCAGAACATAGTCGATTGAATTAGTGGACAGATAAGTAAATAATAAGTGAACAAATACGTAAATGAGCTTGCAGTTCCAGAAGCAAGGCCAGCCAGATGCTTCTTATATCTTGTGGCTTTGTCGAATTAATATATTGCGCTGACATAGTGTATTACTGTTTTACTGACTCCGAAGTGTTGTATCTATGTACGTGAACATTGTTCCACGTCTGTAAATGAATAAATAAATAAATAAACAAATACACAGTCCCAGAATGTTATGACACGGCTAAGCAGTGCCTACCACGTAGTTCTTGATGTACGGTATGTGTTTCCGACAATTTTTGTCATGCATTCACTTGACATTATCCTATACGAGTATCACCCATGTCCGTGAATTTTAGTATTTCTAGACAATGTCAATTTACTCCGCAGCTTCCAGAGAGCCAGTTTTCCATTAAAGTCTCAAAAGCGGTGCGAGATTACTGCGTCCATTCAAAATCTCTCACACATGAATTTTTGAATGATCGAATAACTCATATGACTTGTGGGAACCGCAGGAGTTTACTCAACCGTAAATAATTTCGCTATCCTCCGCGGCACGTTCATTACCGTATGCTGTTAAATTCGAAAATTGTGCATATTGGGAGGTCCAATTTCGGAGGTTAGAGGGGCAAATATAGCGCCGATCACTCATTCTTGCATCACAGAATCCCGCCTTCCTGCTCTCCCGTTCCGCACCACCTATGCTAGGCGGCCGAGCAGCTGGGCGCTGTAGTTGTCCTTCTCGATGTTTTCCCAGGGTGTTCCAGCATTTTTCCTTGCGTGGTCGTTTCTACCCCATTAAACGATGGAGAAGCCCAGCGAAGCGTCACTACTTAAAACCACACCGACTGCGATTTAACAGCGTTGGGCATCAGAAAGTGCCAGTGTGCACTATTTTGAGAAAGCGATCCATACACAGGTTTTGACAAAAAAAATGTGGAAATACCCTGACGTCTGAAAAACGCTGCCTTCTTGGATCTCCACCTATCTAGCGAAGCCAGCGGAACAGGCTGTGGCTAATGCGAATTATATTTCTAAAGTAGGACCCCAGAGCATCCTTGTCGGCAAATGTTGAGTGCGTCCCATACTCAACAAGCGGCTGAAAATACCGAGTTGTGCAGTTTTGGATGTGTATTATGTATTATGTATTCCGTTGCGAATGTGCTTAGAGTAGAAAGCGGGTGCGACATGCTGCATGAGATCAGTGTGGTCCATGGAAGCCCAGCAGGTTATTAAAATTTCGTGACTTTGGTTCCACGGCTTACGAAGCTGTTAGAACCTGAAGTTGTGCAACACTGCGAGTTGGACGAAAAAGAAAGAAAAATCTAGTTTTGAAAATCCAGAGTTGCTACCGTGGGCTCAAAATTTGGGTATCACGCTTATTTTGGGTGTTGATCGCAATAGTAAAATGGAGAAAATTCCACGGTTTGAAAAGCAGCAGGAGGTGGGAAAATTGTTCGTGTTCTATAATTATGAAGCGCACTGCATGTTTGAGCTAAAAATGTGTACTATTTCTAATTATCATAATATTTCTGTAAAGAAGATGACTTTCAAACATGAAGCCTCTCTATGTGCAAATGTCAAAAGTTGCGACCCAGTGAAAGACGATCTTCTCTGCAGCAATGAGCGATGTAGTAGTCTTTTCTCAGTCATAACAACACCATACAGCAACCACAGAATTTTTTTGGCAGAGGAGTCCTTGGCTGCAATTCTCTTCCACGGGAGAAGCAATTTTTCCGAGCTCTCAAGTTTGTGATTATCACAGAAAGTTCCACCGCAAACCACCAAACATCATTGGTTTCACTCAATTAAGTGGAACCTCATGATTGCAGTAATAGCCAATGTGGGCGAACTATTGACAAGTGCAGTTTAATGAACGCTTTGGTGAGTGCGTCATCAAAGCACCCAACATAAAAAAAACGGTAAAACATGAAAAGAAAACTAACAATAAGATGTTCTGAGCACAGTTATAGTACTTTATGAGCTAAGTGCATACATACATTACTTGATTGTAGGACGCTTACCACTCCAGAGGATTAGGCAGTTGCGGGATGGCATGGAAAAGACCCTATAGGTTCCACTTTTCCAGGGAAGAAAAAGTCTATAGCTTTCCTAAGGCAGTCGCTAGAGCATCGAAGTGACTGTAGGTATTTTGTAAATCCTACTTGTTCTACATTTTCAAGTTCAAAAAAAAAACACAAAGGCCTGATGCCCAGCGTCCGAGTGAAAATTACTCGTAGATGTTATTGGTTAAGTTAGAATTATTCTTCACCACATCGAAGCCTTTTTCAAGATCCAAAAACCACTCAGGCAATGCTGTAGTCTTTGAAGCAAGAATATCCACTCGAAAGATGTCAATTTCCCTGAGGATTCCCCGGCTTCCCAGCCAATCACAAGAAAATTATGTGTCGCTGTCTTTCGATCTGTGAACCGCTGAAGCGTCGGCATGAATGAAGATGCCGAACAATCTGTCAATGCGTGTTTCAAAGCTACTCGGCGGTGTTTTCCTGATGTCGCTTTCCCAGAGCCTGCTGTAAAGTCCGCATGCCAAGCTGTTTTGATGCCGTCGCGGCGGAATTTGTGTGCTTCCTGTGAAAGCTTCTGACTCTGCAGCTGCCTTGTATCTGCAGCAGGAGATGCTCTGCAAAGAAAAATTTGCAACTAATAAGGTGCATGCCATCTTCGTACATACAGATGCCAAGCTGTCAAGTTTCTGCATTTCCGCTGTTCAATTGTTCCCCCCCCCACCCTCTCTTCATTCCCCACAACTTCTTGTTCTTGTTTACGATGGGCACATAAGGCATGCACAGATTCCAGAGTTCGCTCTGATCAAGAATCAATTACCATTCGGAATTCCTTGATCATTTGAACTGATGGTATGCGAATATCATGGCGGGGAAACCCCCAACAATTGAACGCATCAACTCATAGCGTGTCAAAGACCGGAATTCATCAACAACGCTTGGAAACACAGAGAACCTGATCTTGCTTCTGTGTAGAAACGGAAAATGAATATAGTGTTCGGTGACTGGCTCCATGGGTATACATTTTAATCTATTGTTGGTTGAGAACCGGTAGTTTCCGATGATGAATCAGTGAGTGGTATGGGCTGCCGCCCCTGGAATCTCAAATGAATACCAGTCATTTAGGGAGTAAATGAAAACATTTTGGGAATAGGTGAAAATATAAGTATTTTTATATGTAGGTCGACGCGCTGAACATATTGATGTAGTTGGATCTTGTCGCTAGTTGCTGGGTTTATTTTTGCAGAGATACCCACAAAATGCTAATTAACATTAAGTACGTATGACTGAGAAAATATAGACCCTTACCAGTTTTATATAGGAGGATATCCATCTCTAGAAAATCCGAACGAATAAGTTATTCCAGTACTCACTTTTCGATAAAGCCTTAATAAGTAATTAGCCTTGATAAGTAAATGTTCTATGGAGTAAATTTGCTTCGGCAAAGAGGTAAAGTAGCTGTAAAGTCAGGTATAGTATGCACACATTGGAGCAGTTCATCTAGCGCTGCATTTGTGCTTGATCGGACTACTCTGACATTCCTAGAATTGAAGCCCCATATCACTGAGCCCTGAGTTGCTAAGATGGGCAGGTATGGAGTGTATTTCGAAGTGCTGATCGGTTGCCATTAGATTGCTACTCTGCCCCCAAACAAAAAGTGGATGTCAGTCCAATAGAGTCCGAATCACAACCGAACAGCAATTCGAATGGCACCCCAACCCCATACATTTTAGCAATTCGAGCCTCAGTGAAATGGTGCTTCAATTTGCTGAACATCTCAGGAATAAGTCTCAGGAAAGTTCAAGTTGAGATAGTAGAATAAAGAATCTACCGGAAAAATTTATAAATTTTGAAGACTGCCGTTTCTCCAGAAATCACAAAATTTTGTGCCAGAATATCCTCTACATATCTGCTTCTTTATTTACCCGTATCGACCCTATTACTTATCAAAATCAAAAGATAAAAGGTTCAAATGTTGCCAGTAATAAATATCAATGGGGATAGAGCCAAGAGCGTGTTATGTTCACCCCTAATGCCAATCTATAAAGACAAGTGCGAAACAACATCGAATAAAAACAACTACTGGCTGGACGGATCGATACGCGTCAACAAGGAAATGAAGTGCTTGTGAACGACTGTTATTTGATCTGATTTCATTCAACCTTTTTCAAACGAATAAATATATTGCTCATGATGTCTGATGCGTCGCGATGGCACTAGTGTAGTAGACGAACCTGTGGGGGAAGACCAAGGTACATCTGGCAGTTGTTTCGAAATCATTGATGTTTGATGACAACATCGAAGGAGTTCTGGAACTGGATGTGTCATTCAGACTACCCTAGGTAAATGCTTTGACGCTCATGGTAGCGATGGGTAAGTTTGCGTGATTTTAACACTTTTACCTGGATAACCTCAATGATGCATGCGGTCGCTGAACGTTAGATCTTAATCGCGATTAATTTTTCACTATCTGCTGCTTAAATAACGTAACCAGTCCCAATACAAAAGTTGATCAAGGGAAAGAATAAGAGAAACAAGAAGGCTAAGGATGGCAACAGCAAATTGCAGCAAAAAATCAGCACGAAGAAGCGATAACGCTCGCGATAAGTGAATAATTTTTGAAGATTAGTGTACTTGCTGCAGAACGACGTCAATCACTGTTTTTGTTGTACCCTTTGCTTTATGAGATCAGAGCAACGACAGCTAATGTTTCGTCGCCGCACGAAAGATAACGCTGAGTAATCACCAGATGTTTGCGTTTGCTTTGCAGCCGAAAAAGTTACGAAACACGTGTAAATTAATGTCCAGTATGAACAGCTGTGCGCAATTTGAGATGTGCGCCGGCTCATGGATGATAAAGGATAGGCTAGCATTGCTCCGAGGGTACTGGAGCAGCAGTTTCGACTGGATGGGTGGTCTCTTCACGATCCGAGTGTAGGTGAAGCGACGCGATTTCGACGATGCGATGCTCATCTATACAAGAGAAGTAGTCGCCGTGGTTTTTTTTGGGTTATGCAAAGGTTTGAACATACCATCATGTGAAAATACAGGTTTGGCCTAAATCGAAGTAACCGCACGTGTCTTCACTTAAGAGGAGCCTGTTTTGCCTCGAAATTAAACTCGCTTGGAAAGTCGTCTACGGACGTTTAATCAAGCCCAATGCTCCAGCACACGAGTCATATTTGGTTCAGCGCCTGGATGCACCATTGGAATTACCCAGGGTAAACGTATTGACGCCTTTGTTAATGATGAGTAAATGCGGTGTTACAACATTTATCCTGAGTAACATCAATGATGCATCCAGGCCCCAGGATTAGAGCAATAATAGATCTTAGGACCTTTTCTTATCATCGGGTGACCACCCAAGTATACAGATCTCAATCGCTACTTTTTGTAGCTTTTAGTTTTGTTTTGGAACATTAAGCATAAATTGCATAGCACTGTTCTTTGCTCTTCTCCTTGTTACAGTATTTCTGGTCCTGGATACCCAGGTAGCGAGGGATTTTACTTGCCCATGAATTCTGTTAAAGCCCATTCCTTTCCGTGCCTGGATGTAGGATTGAGATAACCCATTGTAAACGTTCGGACACCCAAGTTAACGATAGGTAGGTTTGTTGGCTATCAACATGCTTACCCTGGGTAGTCCGAATCCTTGAAGTTGTATCCCTATTTTTACGCTTCGCCAGTCCATAACAAGCCAAAATGAACCGGCGATGGGGAAGAGAGTGATGATAATGATAGTGAGAAGGATAAAAATTGATTGTCAGACAGCTTCGCTTGGATGGCGTTCATTGACATCGTCGCTTGGCGATCGAATCAAAAATCTGAGGGTGCTCTAACAGTGCAGATCCTTTTTGTAGCTTGAGGGTTAGACATTTCATTTGACAGGATGTTTTGAATAGTCGATATTTCGAGTAATTCGCCTTTTGAGGTCTTTCGGATAGTCCCATCGGAATTTCGAATAACTCGATTTTTTACTCATTTCGAATAGACGCGCTTTTGAATGACTCGATTTTAGAGCTTTTTCGGATAAGGGCAATTTACACTACTCGAACGCGCGCACCCATTTGCGAATAATTTTCCACGAAGACCAGTCAGTGCGGCATGTGCATCCTAAATGGAAAGAACGCACGGTAGTCGCGAGGCCGTAAAAGCGTGCGTATGAGCTGCGTCAGCGATGCGGTTAGCCCTATCCTTCGTCATGGGCGCGTCAAACGCACTCACATAGTATAATATTTGACTCGATTCGACTAGATCGACTTAAATGTATACTGAGGAGGTGTTCAGTGGTAAAATCATTCAAAGTTCCTCAACAGACTTTCATTTTCCACCAAAATTTTAGAGCACCAATTTTTTGATGCAGAACATCGTGCAGAAATGCTCTCACAGCGTGACTGTATGAACCAGACCTCGAGGCGGTGTTGACAACTGACCGTACGTATCTCATAGATCGTCACTGACAGCAAGCATCACTCCACTTCCGGTAACCGCGCACATGGACAAAAGACCATCGGCGCTGCGTCACGCGACAACACCTACCTGGCCGCTGCAGACCAAAACTAAACTACGTGCTTCTGTGGTGGAGAACACTGGACACATGAGGTGTTTACAGTTTATTATACTCTTTTCATTTGTAGATACCCATAGTGAGCCGAGTTAGAACGGCGGCATTAGAATACACATATATAAAGCAGGAGGTGATCAGTAGTTGTTAGTGTCGAAGACGAAGGCGAGCCTCAATAAGTGCTCCCTGTGTCCCCAATCCAATCCGTGCTGATGCAGCGTTTGACTGGAACCTGAAATCAGAGGAAATAAGTTACCAGAAGGTAATAGTTGGGAGGTAATTTTAATAAAATTTCTACATGGATTGGGGTTGTACCTTTGGAAAACGGATTCATACCCGGGTCAAAGTCTACCTGCCCTTGAAATACCCTCCTGATGCAAATTAACCCACGAACACATGCCCGTCATCTGGTCAGAAACCCTCGCGCGGAACTGATTGTCACCTGGTGCGCAGAAGCCAAAATCCAAAGTGCATGATGTCATGAGATCAAGGCCATCAACTCGTCGTAATCATGAGGAACTACAGGTCACACCATCATCGTTCCATAAACCACAGGAGAAAATGCCCGTAAACAGACAAACAGGAAGTTCTAGAAGATCAAGCGCACGCTACCTAGGGATTTCCTATTACCTCCCACCCCCCC
>JARK01001710.1:84785-128582 GCA_000688135.1 Ancylostoma ceylanicum | reverse complement strand
CCCCCCCCCCCCCCCCCCCCCGCCGTTCTCAATCCCGAATGTATCGACAGCGATAGGCCTGATACCGAGAGGGGAACGATGTCATGTACTTTGGTCAGCTATTTGTGACAGATGTCCGGATAAAACATCAACCGCTTTGTGAGAGACACTACGAAGGAGTAGTAATAATAATAGTTAATAGAAGCGTAAGCGTAAAGTAAGTGCACCACAGCTGCGAAAATTTCACCAGGACTTACATTTCACGATTAGATTTGCGCGCTGGTGGAGTCTTCCGAAGAGTGACCAGAAATAACGTAAGGAATCCTTTAAAATCTGAAAAATTCATCGTTTCTTTGCGGGAACACGCTTCAGTTCTGTCAGAAAGATATTCATTAACGTATGCCTAAACACTTACATATCAGCCAACACAGCATACGTACAGTTCTCAATGACATTGCGGGGAATTTTCTGAGGAGAGTTTCCTTGGGAAGGAAGTCTGAGAGGCTAGGCTGCGTGACAAGAGGTACGCTGCTACGCTGTGATTGGTCGATTCATGTGCGCGTCGCGATCGCAGCAGTCAAAGATACGAGCAACGCCGGGGTGGAATGAACATGTTTTCTGGGCTCGGGTGGGACAAATGAATGCTAACGAACCCGGTGAACTGTAAGGAGGTTGCTAACGATGCCAATCGATGCGTCGAAATGGAACAAGCAACCTGGATCAAAGAGGCGTACGCGTGCGGCGCGGTCGCGTTGCGGCGTACGTCTTGACCGTCTCCCGAGAGGTTAACCGTTTGTTATGGATTATTTCAAAGTCATTCTCACGTGAAAAGTCGCAACCTACGGGACCATAATCGAAGGTTGCAGAAGTGTATTAAATTTTTCGAGTCTGGGTCACAGTGAGGCAAAAAGGGGCGTGCGCTGCATCTGTGATTGGCTGCTTCATTAGATGGTCCAATCACATGACTGCTCTGCTTCCTCTTTTCGCCTTATAGTGACCTACACTTTATTTCTTATTTGCCTTACGGCTGGATTTTGCACTTGTACACCGCTAGAGATATCTGATTTGGCGCACGAAAATGGGTTTACCTGCTATTTACGTGAAAAGGTGCTGTTTAGTGCTTAATTTCAAAAGTTCCGAACCTTTGGAACATAACATGAATGCACAAGCTCTGGGTATATAGTAGAATTTCGTCAATATCGTTGAGCGTCTGGATAGCAGGAACTATTCAGGATAATTTTCGAACGTTGAGAAAAACAATGACAATTTTCAAGGATCAGCCGGGAACAAGCAGCTGATACAATTAATCTGAAGTGTGGCAGAGATGTGACACACGCTGAGATGGCAAATATTATTGGTAGGAGGGAAAGTTTGAGAACAAGCTGGGCCTGGATGCATCAATGGGACTACCGAGGGTAGTTGAGTTGACGCCGGTGTTGTAGCTGGGTAAATTTTTATAGCGTTGGCACGTTTATCCTGGGTAACCTCAATGATGCATGCGGCTTCTGGAGAAGAGAGAAGTACCGTCAGAGGAGAGAAACGAAGAGCCCGACTTGCTGACCGGGTAGCAGTTCAGGGTAGAAGGAGGCGTGGACAGAGGACATTTATACGGATGCTTGTCTGGATGAAAAAAAAGAATGGCAAAATAGCGTAAATCTAGAAATCGTGGTTTCTGGTGGGGGAGGAGGAGATTGATAGCGCATCAGGAAATCAGCGTTAGGAAAAAGTACGGAAAATGACTGTTTTGATGGGTACACTTGGTAAACACCTATAACGTAATGGACACACAACGTCATGGCTGCAAGAAACCAATAGAGCACCAGTTGGTGCCTGTTTTTTCCATAGAATGACGTGTGGTACGTGAGAACCCATGCTATCCATTTTGGATTTAGAGATTTCTTGCCCCTGTTATGTCACAATGGATAGCATTTGCTGGTTGAATGGCTAGGCAACAAATAGAAAGGTAAAATCCAAGATTGCTCGAGCTTGCAAGGAGTCAACAAGGAAAAACAGTCACACGCTGCCGGGCACATGATCTGGAAAAATGGAGAAACACAGATGTGTCGCCCACTTCCTGACGGAAAACGAAAGCTACAGGAAAACAGCAAATGGAGAGTGCTTCACTGGCGACCACATGTTTTTCGATCGGGCTCCACGACACCAACGAGCGACAAACAACAAGGAAGAATCGATGGAGTACTATTTTTCCTCACCAAATCCTTGATATACGCCTAGGCGATAGAATGATACATGAATTCCTCAACATCCCGTACTTATAGTTTCGTTTAGGTGGCTTTATACACGTGGAAATAAATCAATAGTTCAGAATACTTCTCCAAAAAGGTTCAGCTGCTGTGTGCTTATCCCCCTTCGATAGCAACAGTTTCAGTGAGTTAAACATGTTAGCTGAACTACATATTCTATTTAAAAAAAGCATTAAATAATGCTAATATGTACGAGTGGTTTCTCTCAAGAGTGTCTTGCATTTTGTGTGAAGATTTTTCAAGAAAAATTCTGGGATTTGTCAGAACGACTAAATGCAATGCAACACCCACTATAACTGCCACGTCCAATATTCCGAGTTTTTTAGAGCCTAATCGTTGGTCCCATCAATTCCATGGAGTATGACCCACCAAAGACATCCAACTCTTCAAAGTGTAAGGGATTCAACAATATATCCGGCCCCGCTCCACCGTGCTTAGGAACCCTATTAAACGCGTTCTCACCCGTCCCTGCTCAATAGCGAAAAAATAAAATAAATCTACTGCTGCCCATTATGCTTGTAAAATTCTTGTTCAGTGCATCGGAAAACCCCATCAGACACGTCCACGATGACCCCTGAGCAAAATAGGAAAAATCGATAAGTTTAACAAATCGATACCCCTATACGAAATGGTCGTCATATTCATGTTCAGCGCATTGATAAACCGTGGATAACATGTTCTTGCCAGCCCTTGGGCAAAAATAGCGAGAAATCAGTAAAATCGATGTAATCGATAAGGTATAGATATTCCTTCCCTAAAAGTATCCTATAACCTCCACCGGCCCGTGGTGGTCCTACACGCAAAGCTTGGTCCGGATCTGTTCACTATCCGAGATTGCTATTCATTTCATGCATACGTACATGCACACATACTTACACATTACAAAATTTCACTTCTACAGTGCGTTTCATAATTATAAGATCACCCTCGAATTTTGGGTTTTCCAGGGAAGCAGTAACCGGAGGAAGTTCCTGCTGTATTTGGTAGATTCACCACCCGGAAAAACCATGGTAGCCAAAATTTCGTTTTCCTACCTTTTACCTTGGTGCTTCTATGAATGTTTTTTGCTTTTAATACCGTTTCATAATTATAAGATCATTTTAGGAAATTAAGCAATTTGCCCAAAATAAAGACAGATTTTGTACACCTACGTGGTCGAGAGGGTGAGTACGCAGCAAAGATGCAGGTTTAGCAACGCTTCTTGGCCGTCTGTCTTCTTCTGACGAAGAAGGCCAGATCAAAGCTCTCTAAAATGATACCGTCAGTATCCCATCCGTTGCTGCGCAGATCTAAGGTTTGTTTCGTGTGTGGACAAGGCTGTATGTCGCTCTCCGATGCCTGCGAATCTGTTGCGAGCTTTGGGCGCCTTTGCACGGCCTCTGCTCCTGAGGAACGTCGAATTCTCAGGCCTGCTTCGTGCAATGCCTCGTCTAAAAAATGGATTATGTCACATTTAGAGATCCAAAACGCCAAGTCAGCTGACCGGAGAGGCATGGAGAGCCGTAGAAACATTGTCAGAGAAGCAGTGAAGAGTTTCTCAAAGCATATCCACCCGCTAGCGGTTTCGCGGTTGAATTTCACAGTGAGGAACCTAGCGGAAGTTTGATCAAAGGTGACTATGTTGCATTTTGACGGACTGCGTCGGGAAGCGCTTATTCAGACGGTGCCTTCGGTTGAATACAAGTCCAATTAGGATAGTTATGCAAGGTTTAAGTGCCCCTGGCAAGATCTAAGTAAGGATCTTGTCAACCTCATCTCGAACAATTATGGCGGTTAGGTGTCATGGTCGCTAAAGGCGTTCTGCCATACCTGCGGGCAGGAACAGACTTCCATGACATGCGGAATGGACTCAACAGAATTCCAGACGATGCCACAAGCACGTCTGCGGCCATTCCTGGACGAAGGGCATCGACAAAGCAACATTCTGTGGCAGGACGTCGGTGCTACCCACTTGACCCACTGAAAGATGGAGCAGTTTACGTCGCGTAAGAGCGAAGCCTTGTCTTGTCCAGCATGTACTTCTGACGTAAACCTAATTTGCAACTTCTAAAACACTTTTCCAGGTGGATTGACGCGAGCAACCTTTGTTCAGAGCAGTCAATTTCTTGAAGCGAGCATTCCTGCAAGCTTGAAATGTTACTGACCCAATAACATAGCGAAATTTTATTTCCAGTATGCCTCGATGACATTTCGAGATCACTAACAAACGTGGAGAAACGGTTTATTATTACTTTCCAATGATTTCCATGATTTTTTTCATCTGAAGATTGTTTAATCTCATGGAGTGATCTTATAATTATGAAACGGCATGAAAAGTAAGAAATATTTGTAAAAACATTAGGGTAAGAGGTATTGAAACGAAATTTTGGCTACAATATTTTTTAAGGTGGGGAATCTATCAAAAATAGCAGGAAATTCCCCTCATTGCTGCTTCTCCTGAAAACTCAAAACTAGGGGGTGATCTTATAATTATGAAACGCACTGTATATGCACAGATTGAAGATGTAATGGTACGATCATCATGTTAATAATGGTACCATCCCAAACACAGGTTAGCCTCTGGCATGCCAAACACACAGATCCTAGATTGCTCAGCATTCATCGTCAGACACCACATGCACAAGGCCTGAAGGAGATTAGAAAGCGTGGACGAAGACGTAGTGAAACCCATGCCAGACGTTGTTGACCTCACTGCCTCATTGACGTCCTCGAGTGGGTTCCTTCTCTCCTTACACAGCAGCCGAGGTTCGCCGGTCTAAAAACAAGGATTTTATTATATTCATTGGAATAGATACATTGCACTAGATAGAATCCAAGATATTCGGTTAGGATTTAAAAGCAAAGAAAATAAGCTGCTAAAAGTACTACTAGATAAATTTTAGATTTACAATTATATAAAAGTGTGTCTCGACATTGGAACGGGGTGTGTTGGATCATAAACTGAACAAGAGAGTTTGTTTACAATTGCCCCCTTTGCATAAAAAGAAATTCTACCTGCAGTAAATTGTATACTATGGTGATGAAATCAATCCCAAAACTTCTTGCTAGGTTTGCAGCTCTAGTTGCATACGTACTTACGTTCGCCCAATATATTAGGTTGGTACAGATGAAATGTCGGTTTGCTCGTGGGGTATCCAATGACCGCTACTGCTCCGCTCTCCAATTGCATGTAGGCACCTCATAATTGTTGGGTGACTGCATTTAAACCTGTTCTCCAGATCCCCTGTGGTCTGATTTGGACAATCTTCGATCGCTTCCTTTAGCTGCTCCATGTCGACCACCAATGGAGGCCTACCGCGTGCGTCATCTTCGAGGCTTTCTTTCCCAGAGCGAAACCTGTGAAACCATCGCTGGCACTGCGCTCACCGATGACGTCCTGCTCATAAGCACGCACAGGTCTCGATGAGATTCGGCCACTGTCCTGCCTCTTCTGAAGTCGTAGAGCAAGCAGTATCGAATGCCACTCTTGAGATCTGCCATTTCTGAAATTCTCAAAGTTCAGGAATAGACCGCCGGGAGCAATAACAATGTCGGTAGGTAACATATGCACATGTCTTCACAATGGCACAAAGCTACCCTGAAACGGGAATGATTTTGTAGAAATAAATACCAGAATCCTACCAATATTTCATCTGTACTAACATAGTAATATAGCGGATAGTTGCAGCGCGCGCCGCCGCTGGTGGGATGCACGTGCTACGAGCTGAGTTCATCGAGCTGAAGTGAACTGGGCTAATTGACTAATTGTGCAGGAATGGAAGTATGAAAGGTTGAGGGGCCCAGATCGATGTGACATGAATGTCTTACTGCCACTGTGTCGATCTAGGTGTATCATTATCATACAGATGTTGTTTTTGTTATGTAGTTTGCTGATGAGTAGATAACAAGGCTGGTGGTGGAGGAGGTTTAGTTTTGTTAGACGCTTCACCGTAGATTGGTGGCAACTGCATGGGTTGGCATATAACTGACACAGCTCCGAGTCCAAGGACTTCTTATGATCTAGACGAAGATTTCAGTATCTGATTCTGGCCCCGTCCAAATACCAAAAGGAAAAGTCATTGGTAAGCGTTGGCGCATACTAAAAAAGCTTGGAGAAGGTGGATGTGGTGCTGTTTATAAAGTCGAAGATATTAACACGAAACAGGAGGTACGTCACTCATGCTCATGTTCACAGCCCAAACAATACTCGTTTGGAAGGGAATCTTAACAAGAAAAACTGATTCGAGGCCATTTGGGAAAGATTCAAAGCGCAGGGAGATATGATCTTCGCCGCGCTGTTGCAGCAATTATCAGCTAAGAAGTGAACTACTGTACATCGGACATCCGAATGAGCGAACCTACCTCGCTGCATTTCTCCATCGCTTGCTTCGCTCATCTCAGTACGCTGCAGCGGTACATGCTGTAACGTCCTCCTTCCTACTTAGTCTGCCGGTATACTCCTCGAGGAGTATAGCACCTCGTATGGGCGACTTCATTTTCGATACGTATTGGTCGTGGGCGGTCCGATATCGGCGACTGACCGTCTGCAATCGATACGTATTAGAAATGAAGTCGCCACGGCGACGGCGATGCTAGGTGCTACACTCCTTGAGGAGTATACCCGCAGCCTTACAGTCCATTCAACTGGCAGTCGGTATCGGTGGAAGGATCATGGACTGATATGCGGCCATTTTCAATCAATATCAAGCATGCTTGGTAGTGCACAACCGTACAGCCTAGCTCCAGTCCGTGAATGCGCCGACACCGACCCGCTCTGAATGCCCTATAATCAACGTTAACGTCGTTCGGATAATTTTTGCGCATACAACCTTATTGCTGTTCTCTGGCTAAAAACTTAAGATATTTGCAAGGCACGGTAGTATAAGATCTAGTACGAATGAAGTAAGCGCGAAGCAAATCAGACGCACACATTTAGAGTATCCCTAGACTTCGCCGGCGGTCGCCACATGGATAAAGTGAATGAGGAAATCCCAGACGAAAGAGGGAGATAATCAAAGGGGCGTGGCAATCGATAGGCATCTTTCCCGTTATCGCCATCACTCACATCGCCACTTCATTGTGGGCACATCTTTGAGAGTACCGGCGATGAGCTCCGTTTGGCGGCGTTCCAGGCGATCCACGTGGCAATCGATACGCATCATTTCCACTATCCCTCTCTACTATCGCCGGTTCATTTTGATTCATTTCAAACTGGCGAAGTCTGGGGATACTCTTAGGAGTGTTTATACTTCGGCGCGACACGACCGTCGATGCACACTTTTCGAATGCGATGGGTCCCGAGTGGTCGTGATGTGGTAGTTGGCATTTGCCCTCCAACGCGACGTCGCGGAGCGACGCCGCGCCCTATTTATCTTTATCTCTATCTTTATCCGTATACGTGCACATAGAGATACAAAGTTAACTCGTACTATACAAGAAACACGTACCATCATTCAAAGTGATACGATACATAATAGAAATCAACATGTGATCTAATGCGAAACCACTGAACGAGCCGCTACTTTCTTGAAAGACTGCGTAGACATTGACAGCACATTACCACCCAAAATCGAATTGGAAGCTGAGACTACTCTTTGAGAAAAGAATTTGGATCTAACCTGAGTTTTTGCCACCGAAATCATCAGCTGTTTATACTATTTTTCTTGAAAAACGAGGCGATCGACCAGATTTGCGTCGCGCCTGCTAGCAGACGCGACGCGATGATTTCGTCGATGTTGGAGCCTGTAGGTGGCTGTTGTTTCATTGATTTTCTTGCTGCTTGGGCCTAGAACTTACAGGACTAGACGACTTATCATAAAATCTTTGATGCTTGCGCCAAATCGAGCTAACGAGGGCGTGATACTCCATGGCCGTGAGCTTTACTAACAACCTATGTACGGTTCGATGCAGCTGGGAACGCTGATGTCAAATCTGTACTGCACAATTCCTGCGGCCTCCTGAGTGGGAATTTATGGCGGTTTTTGTTGATAAGCGTGATCCTGTTATCTCACATACGGTCTCGAAGGCACTCATAACAGCTCGGTCAGTGGTGCAATGGTAAGTCTTTTGCTTCTTAAGCAGATGGTTTCTAGTTCAAATCCTGCGGGCGAAAATGGTTTCCGCATTCTCGATTTAGAACGCGCCTCTTCTGAAGAAGCGACTTTCAAGGAGTCATGCCATATTTCCCATTCGTATACCAATAGTACAGGGGTTCAGAATGATCCCAAAGGTTTCTCGTATATGACATCTCCCCAATATAGCTGAAATGGATGTTCAGCTCTTCGACCATCAAAACTCTTTATCTGCACATATGGTAAGATATCACAAAATGGTCGAGACACAGTAGTTTCTCGCAGTAGGACACAGTGCAAAAACCTTTGTAGCAGCAGGATTCGAACCAGCAACTTGCGAAGCAAGAGGTTCACATCTGCACAACTGACCCAGCTGTAACGATTGCCTTCGAAACTGTATGTGATATAAGAGGATCACTGTGTCAACAAAACCCGTCATAACTTCCCACTCAGGAGTCCACAGGATTGGTGAGGTACAGAGTCGACATCAGCGTTCCCAGCAGCATCAATCAAATAAACAAACAAACATCAATCTAACCGTACATAGATTGTCACGTTATGCGCATGGCATACTCGACAGCGACACCGTCGCTGTGAATGAAATGAATGGAAATGATGATAACAAAATGTTACAAATTCTCATGTCGTATCGCACTATTTGTGTTGGATAGCGTGTTGGTGGAGGATTAGTTGCACGAGAACTTTCTGCGGTAAACGGTCGCAGCGACAGCGTCGCTGTGAAGCATGCCATATTCCTTACGTCACTACGGATCGCTATCGAAAGCAGCTCATCGCCGACATTTCTCAACGATATACCCAAAATGAATTGGCGTTGTGAGTGATGGCGATAACGGAAACTGTACCTATCCATCGCAGCGCTGTTTGGATTATCATCCCTGTTTCGTCTAGGATTTTCTCATTTGCATCATCCATCTGGCGACATAGGGCTGTCGTCACAATCGAGCACGACCGCAGGTGTTAGGGCTGTGGCATACTCGATAGCGACACCGTCGCGGTGAAGAAAATGAATGAGAATGGTGTGTTACATAGTGTTAGGCTGCCGCTGTACTCCTCGAGGAGTATAGCACCTGGCATCGCCAAAGATTGGCCACTTTATTTTTGATACGTATTGATTGTGGGTTGGTCACGAAAACAACTTCAGCGATTTTCGTCGATGATGATACGTCACTATAAGGGTGCTAAACTCCCAGCGACGCAACATCGCCAGAAATTGGCGATCTCCAGTCGCTAAAGATTGGCGATCACCACTCGCTAAAGATTGGCGATTCCCATCGTCGGCAGGGATCGACGACGGTGACGGGACAACAGCCACTGGTGACTGAGCCACTTGGCCTTCAGTTTTCAAAACGCCATGTACACATTGTCATACAGTGATATGTCATATTTCTGCTCATGTTCCTAATGTTACGCTGTCGCAAAAACACAGTTTCTGTGGTAGCCATCCCTCATCTTCAGCCACAATCGGGCCATGTTTATTTATTTATTTACCAGTCTGGCCGTCCGGCTGACGCCGGACTTCCAGACTTTTCCTTATGCTCGCTTCGCTTGCATGATTGCAACACACATCCATCTTAGTAGACTTATGGCCCTGCCAATTTTTGCTCCGTTTCCACTAAATGTCCTCCTCCATAAAAAGTGGACTGATCAAAGAGAACTGCTCGCGTCTCTCACAGCAATTTTATCGTTCTTTCGAGTCAAGTAGCTAATTGTAGCTATATTTAACCGGTCACACCTGGAATTAACACGGGAAATGGTTTATCATTTCTTGTTTGTTGTGAGTGATCCGTTGATAATAGTCAGCTTAAACATATAAAAGAGGACGGTGCGGTGTGCTAAGACGCAAATGAGGGTAAGCAGGAAAGGACGTGATGTGGGCAGAATGAAATGGGCGGTATAATAGTCACTGCTGAGGGCTGGAAGTTCGTTATTTCTCATCTTATCGAGAGGGCGATCGGGTCGAAGATGGACCTGATTAGGAGCATTTTTTCGCTAATGTGCACCGGCGCACCTCTTCTCCATCTGTCCACCCGCTAGAAAACATTTACCCACTTTTAAGCAGCGACATATGCTTAACCACCGTTGGACCCGTCTCCGGGAGTTTCCCCAATTTGGGCGCCGGCGTACGTTTATCACAGCGACGGACCCGTCTCCCCCACATTGGGCGCCGGCGTACGCTTATCACAGCGACGGGCCCGACTCCCCCCACTTTGGGCGCCGGCGTACGCTTATCACACCGAACCGCCCGACTCCCGGACCCGTCTCGTTGCGCCTACCCACTCTTGGATGCCGGCGCCCCTATTGCCTGTACCTCTTGCTTGTTCTCTTCCCGACTGCTTAACTCGACTGCACCACACCATACCCGTTCTGATATTATCGGTATCAGAAGAGTACGGTATGCAATCACTACCACTGATCAATCAGGGAATTTCGTAACGCTGTGACACACACTCAGACATTCGTAGGGGTGGGATGCAGGTGGAAATGGGTCCACCCCCAGTTGTACCTGGGGGTGAACCCAAAATCGTGGGGCACCTACCCCCGATAATTGAGAGACGTTCCCCCAGGTGCCCTCGCAGCTGTCCCCTGAGCGCGTTATTGGGTTCCGGCGGATGGGGGACGACCGGGATTATGCACAGCACGCTCTGCTCTTCTTGGACGTCCAGATGTGCTCCCCCAACTTAAAAAGTGGGCGGTGCGATTGGGGTCCTACCTGCCCATCACCCCCACGAATGTCTGAGCATATACACTCACACACACACTTACATACAGACTAAGCGCGTTATTATAAGTCATGATTTATTCACTTTTATTTGTTGCTTATTGATGTTTATTCGTTTATTTTTATTATTATATTTCATAAATATTTGTTAATTTTTATTGAAATTAATATTTTTTTATAAATTTTATCTTCCGTCCGGGTCCCCAAAACGGCAAAGATCCCAACCCTCACCGCAAGTACATACATATATCAATAAGAGTTATGTAAGAAGCCTAAAATGAGCGCAAACAGGAACACCTGATATTATTCAAGTTGAGCTTCTCACATACACTCACTCAATTTTTCTGTAACTCTTTCCTTCGCTCCTTTTTTTCTTCATCGTCTTCCCTCTCAGTGCCCAAGATTCCGCACAAGCTTGGGAGAATTTGTTTCTGAATCGTAGGAATAGAAACAAGTTATGATAACCCAGCGCCCATTGATCTTAGGGAAATGATGCTTGTACATCAAATGTAAACAACTGCAGATCCCAATTTTAGGTGCTTGCGAGATTACAGCAACCGAATGTCGTGTCTCATTATTTTCTTCATCAGCGTGTGGAAATTAAATAAATCAATAAATTTTGAATAGATTTTGAAAAATGAAGACCAATAGGCTCCATCGCCAACGTTGCCCATCGCCGTCGTCGATCCCTGTCGACGATGGCGATCGCCAATCTTTAGCGACTGGCGATCGCCAGTCTCTGGCGACGGCGATCATAGGTGCTGCACTCCTCGAGGAGTATAGCGGCAGCCGTTCTCATGTTACACGCTCTCATGTCTTATCACACTATTTGCGTTGGATAGCATGTCGATGTAGGATCAGTTGCACAAGAGCTTTTGGTTGTGAACGGTTGCTGCGACAGCATCGCTGTGAGGCATGCCACACCCCTTACAAAATGCGAGATATGGGAGCAGTTCGCTGGCTATATTGGAGGACTCTTCTTGGCGACTCATTTTTTAACGTACATCTAGAACTTTTCGAAAGTCATGAGATTCCAATTTTGTAAGCAAGGATTGTGGCTTGCAGTTCATAATCGCCGCTGTTCTGAACCAGAGCTCGGTATCAACCCAAAGTGATAGACAAACGGGGAATATGACTCTCTCTCTCAAGATGCTCTTCGATTCTGACACAAAGTGGTCATGTCGTCTCATTAATGTACTCGTCGCCATATTCTCGGGATCTATGAAACAAGATCTTATTCAGTCTCCTTCTCTGCCGAAAGGACAAAATGTGCAATCAGACCTTGTCCAAAGACGGTCGTAGATGCAGATGGTTTCAAATCAGTTGCTGCTTTACATTATTTTCTACAATCGTGACCAGGCTTTCTAATTTCGCTCTCCTCAGGAAATATACTTGTTCTATGTTGGATACTTACCACCTTGTTGAGATGTTGAAAGCATGTAATTTAGGCAGCGCTGAAGGCCGAATCAAATTTCGTTTCGGGTGGAAGTGTTTTAAAACTTGAGGTACAGGTAAGATATATTCATAAAAATATGAATTCATCAGGTTAATGGAAGTAGTCGTGAATATGTTAGCACCATCCTGGGAGTCCGTCCGGCTGATGCAGGAACTGTACGTAGACTTTTCTTCGTGTTTCCTTCCCTCGCACACTTTACCCACATAAGGACGAATTATGTTTAACTAGATATAAGGGCATTGTGCGGGTAATCCAAACCGATAATTATCGTCGCGCCATTTCCGTACAGCTATGGCAGACGTGTCACAGACATCACATTGTCCGAAACACAGATCATTTCCCACAGCCGCCGAGCATTTCACAAATGTCGACCAAACAACTTTCCAGAGCACGAGATCCCTGATAACTTCAAAACATTCCACGAACGGCGGTGCAGATCATTCCTGTCCTATCAATGTGCAACTCTCGGAAACGGTCTCAGAGAAGAAACTCTGCCCTCAAAAGCAGCCCACCCTGGAATATTTCATGTCCGAGAATTCAATTGTTTCGAATGCATTTGAAATTCAAGCAGTGCGTTGGAACGATCGTTCGATGGCAAATCCCCGACCTTCATATATACATGGCAGAGCTTTTACATGCGCGGAATTTAATATGATTCTTACTTTCTTTGCGCGTTGACTCATTTAACCTTGATGTGCTATACCTTAGGAGGCTCGTGTGCGCTCTTCTTTAGTTGTACAAGCGAGCGCCCATCTTTGCGCTTCTTTCGTATAGCCGTGGTAAAATTGTTCGTTATTTTACATTACTTATTATTTGGTAGTGTTTTTATAGGTTCAATCACCCGAGTTTGAGGTAACATAAAGTGTGTGCCTTGGTGTTTGTAGGCTACGAAGATCCGTTCCCAGTATGAGCGATACTTGTTTACCACACAACTTGTCCGTGTTAGTAGGAAAGAGGCTCTAAAAATACTTTTTCTTACGTGCTTATGGCTTTCTGTTAATATTCGTGATCAACAAGCACAACTTACCTTGGAACCACGAACGACCAAAACTCGAAAGTTTTGGACACACCTTCAAGATCGGACGTACGTTATTACTATTCTCGTATTGCAGATACTAAGGCGGCTAGCGAACAAACCTTATGTAGCACAACTCATACAATCTGGGAAACGTGAACAATACTGCTATATAGTCATGACCCTTCTTGGTGAAAGTTTGCGACACATAACAAAGTAGGTTGCAGAACAATAATATCTGTAAAATTTACAGAGTAGATCGACATCGCAGTCTCCAAGAAGCTGCTCGCACGAGCTTTCATAGATTACAACCTATTCGGCTTAGCTGATTCACTATGATTCCAGAAGGCTCGGCAAGATCTTCAGTGTGTCAACACAAGTGAGAATCGGTATAAATGTGCTATTCGGATTAAAGCAAATCCATGACGTGAGTTGACTTATTACATATTTTTTCTAGAATTCGGAATAGTATTTGCACACCACTAACCAGGGTGTAGAGGTTTTCTTCCGAGTAAATCAATAGAACTGGGCTTTAAAATGACAAAGAGGTGGCTCGATGAACGAAATTTTTGCAGTTTGTTTACAAAAAAAGGCACCATTTTCTCGATTATCTTTCGAAAAAATGTTTTGCAGTTTGTGTACAAAAAATGGCACTATTTTCCGACCATTTTTCGGAAGATCATGTTGTTTAAATAACGTTAACAAGGTGGGAAATCCACGTGCCATTCAGTGTGTTCGATACTGGCCAAACTTGACCCCAGATTTCCACAAGCATTAGTCCACTTCATTGTGGAGAAAATGTCTGACTTTCAGCATGGTGTTGAAAAAGTCATTCGCATTCCCACTTGCTTCCCAGGCTTCGTAGCCATTGGCGCAACCGTGTTACCGCCAAGATAGAAAGGCTGTGCCGGTAGCGTGGGGGCATATTTGGATTGCTTGTACCTCATCTTCGTGGGGGAGCATTACTCAAAATCGTCTCATTTAATATCAAACATTTCACAATTGACGACCTAATACATAGTGGAATGCCTGTTTTGCAGATCGGTTTCATCCACAGAGATATCAAACCAGCAAATATGGCGCTTGGTAGATTTGGTTCTCGTGAGTACAAGTTCATACACATACTGGATTTTGGCTTA
This sequence comes from Ancylostoma ceylanicum, assembly GCA_000688135.1. Classification (NCBI taxonomy): domain Eukaryota; kingdom Metazoa; phylum Nematoda; class Chromadorea; order Rhabditida; family Ancylostomatidae; genus Ancylostoma; species Ancylostoma ceylanicum. The sequence continues at coordinate 113,939 of JARK01001710.1, read as the reverse complement.
GCTAGAGAGTACATTGTCGTTGGAAGCAATGGAAAGCCAAAAATGAGGAGACCACGTCAAAGAGCTTTATTCAGGTGATTGGTTTTCGAAAAGGAAGGTACATTGCTATGTGATATATTCTTTTCCAGAGGTACAACAAGATACTGTTCGGTTAGTACGCATGAAAGATCCGAACAAGGACGGATGGACGATTTATGGTGTTTACTGTATATGTTGGCAGAGTTACGAGGACCACTTCCATGGGCAAACGCAAGGTGCGAAATTCAGCCGTGATGAGCTTTCTTATCGGAATAATACATTGGCACATTCATTGCCTAGGGTTTGTTCCTTGACTTGGTAAACTAGGAGTGATGATTTCGCTAGAACCGATATTTATAGAGGAAATGTGCCCTCAATAAATCTTTCTTTGAATTTGGCTGAAAAAGTGGAGCACATAAGCGCAGAAGTGTACGACCGGCGGTTAGAACCTCGCGTTCCTTACACTACAGTTCTTTCCGTTATCCAATCTAACACATCTCAATTGATCACCTCATGCGTGAGGACCCCTCCCCATTCAGTGTACCCCCTTCAGTGCACTTGATGTTAGAAGATAGGAAGATTTCACAAGAATCGCGTCTAAATCCGGAAAAATCTAGAGTACTGCCTGTCTTCATGTAGGAGAAACACCATTATTGTTCACTGAAAATAACTATTTGTTGGTTTCTTCCTTCGCAGAAGTGTCTTTCAATATTTATTGAATGTAATTGGAGATTCCAGTGACAAGAAGGAAGTATACGAAATCAAAAGCAAAACAGAGATTGACGTCGTTTTGGAAAACTGCCCAGTACAATTTATAAAATTTGCTGAACATCTCACGTAAGTCCACACAGTCAACTTCTCCAAAATGCGATCAATTTTGCCTTAAATTTTATCGAGGCTTAGGAGACGAGATCTTCTGAAACTGATAAGATTTGTAGAACAGAAATTAAAGCCAATTACCTTGTGTAATTGAAAAGCAAAGTCACTGACAGCAATTGAATTTCTTGCTGCAGTTTGTCTGGCAACTTCACGAGTGGAAGTAATTTGCTCTCAGGTCGTAACATCATGTTCGCAACATGTTACGAGGTTGGCTCGAGACGGGTCGCGCCAGGTTTGTGCTGCACTCCATGCTAAGGCACACGAGAGCGGCTCACGCGAAAGGTGTTGCGAACCTGTCGCGTTGTTAGGAGGTTGTCATATTATCATGAAGTCGTGAACTTCGCGACAACTTGACAACCGAAGGGCAGTGCGCGAGGGAAATAGTGGTAGGAACCGCGAGACACAGAGTGTCACGAAGTCCATACCCTCGAGTACGACGAGCTCGTAACAGGTCGTAAGCATATTTTGCGAGAATTTAGTGGTGACTGCGGCATGAGTTGCTAGGACGGGCAAAATCTGCAACCGCTTTTTGGCAACGAGAGTAGAACCATAACAATACACGTGGTAGCAGCCGGCTCTAACCACTGCACCATCGCTCATACATGTTGCTGAGCGAAAAAGGGTTACAAGAGCGATTTTCATTTCAAAGACATTGATAATGCAGTTCCTAGTTGAGACAAAGGTTGCCGAATGTCAGCTACACACAACTTTTCACCAATATTATTCAGGAAACTGACATTTTAGACTTTTACAAGACTCTCAATGAGTGATTTCTTGATCTCATGAGCTTGCCAATTGGTGGGGCTGATCGAAAGACCTACCTTCTCACAACCAACGGAACCCACAATGTCAGCCACTGTATATGATCTACTCAGTCGTTCTAGTGTGCCATTTTCACCATGCGCTACAGCGCAGCGCATGTGCGCGCTGCAGATACACGAGCATGGGGGTTCTAAACCCTGATCGCACCCCGATTTTGCCGGTAAGCCTGTCATCTCGTGACAATCTCGTGCGTAACTCGTGAAATGTTTGTGCCATGTTTCGGACCGTTACGAACCTGGCTCGTACATGTTGTGACAAAACTAGAGGGATTATTACCACCCCACATGTTACCCTTCAAGCCTAGTATGGGCTAAAAAAGAGCATAATCTGCCATAGAGAGACTTGCTGTCAGTCGGTACTTCTATGTTCATTCATTGTTTTTTTACACGAGGCGTCAACACGGTCATGATGCGAACATACTGTGGTCACGGTTGTGCGGAACTCAAATGTTGACAACGTGAAAAAAGCAAAACATAAAACAGAAGAGCATAATCTCTTTGAAATGGAAGGCGTTGAACGAGAATCAGGGGAACCCTCGAAACTTTGGATTACTCACAAAAAATACTTGCTGAGTTGAAACACATACCTAGTTTTCATGACTGTCTCAATTTTTCCTTGCTTGTTCATACGCAGTTTGATGCAGAAATTGAGGAACTGCAGATCTGGAGTTGTTAGCCATCTGAAATAACTATGTAAGAATGAATTAATGCTAGAGACACACTTGTTTTTGAAATCTTTACGTACATAAAGAAGGTACTCAGAAGTCTCCCACTGGTGAACGTGATTCCTTAACACGTTCTAGGACCATTCATTTTGGAAAGAAATTTCTAGGTACGAGTTCATTCTGAAAATCGTTCCTAGTCATGACTACAGTAGTCATGAATACAAAGCACCCAGCATCCGAACGACATAGTGAAAGCGCGAATGTATTGGATATGATTTCACTGACATTCTCCCGAAGAACTCTTTCAGCACACTCAACTACTACGCACGTCCTGATTACTTACTTCTGTACAATTTACTTGCCGACGTCATGAAGGCAGGAAGATTCAGGTGATAGAAGAGTTGTCTATGCTTAAACTGGGTGCGGCATAGGTACTGCGTCAAATTTTATCTCTGGTTCCATCCTCATTGTGATGAAGCTTTTCAACCTATCTAATAATGTCACTCCATCTCCTATATTATCTCCACGTTTCATGACCTCTCGTGAACGTTCCATGTTATAACAGCCTTATATGATCCTCTTATATTGCCCAACTGTACAATATCGTTTCATGATCGGCTATCTTCTGCAGCAACATAACTGCATAACTGCATGAGCTTGAATTATGATGCCCTTAAAGGACTTCCCTCACTTCCATACCACACAGATGTCGTAGTTTCACAGCTCAAAAAATCATAAGAAACGAAACCATTGCAAGACTGCGAGGAGGAAAAGTTAGTGGCACACAGAGCCATGAGCTTTGCAGGAGGCGATGAAAACACTGGCTTGTGAGGAGATCCATGCAGAACACGACAAACACTAGGAATGTCATGCTCACAGAGGCGCATTAGCGTAAGAGATAGCAGAATTTGGTGATGTCTCTTAGTAGGGCCATTGGGAGGGCCGCCAAGCACAACATCGTCGAAAGTTGCTCTCCTGTTCAATGCGGAGCAGATCTCAATCAGTGGAATTTGCATAGTGCATGAGCAGGTTTCGAAGTGATCTGAAGCAATAGATGCGATCTCTTTTGCGTATCACATTCGTACTTCATCATCATTGAAGCGGTGTTCTCGGAAACGACCTCCTACCCGAAGATTACGCTGAATAGGAGGTAGAAAAACTTCTTCTTTGAAAGTGGAGAGAATTTCTGGAAAGGAGATACAGCTGTTAGTCGACCCATGAACATGACTCTGCTCGAGTAGCAGTGCTTCAAGGAATGAAGCGCAAAAAACAACGAAGCCACTATAGCTTCAATTACATGAACTCATCCTGGCAGGGAATTGGTATACAAAATTCCTCGATATCGATGGTATGGCACGAATGTGAGATCGCCCATGGCACAGAAAAAGGATGTAGGGTGCCAGCGGGCCGCAACGTTCTTGCAAGTCTTAGTTCTAAGTGCCATCGGGAGGGCAGAAGACCACGTCTAGCATTTCCGAATGATTTTGATTAATAGGGGTCGAGGTATATGATATTGAAGAGCAATCAGAGTTTAGCTTTTGTGACGAAAGTTATTGGCGAGCAGTACTTATGCCGCACCCTGTACATATAATTTTAAAATTACCGCTATCTCACTCAATAATATCAATCAATGGTCAATATTTCCAGCTACTCGGATCCGTATGACTGGGAGGCACGCCCGAAGACTGAAGAATCGAAAGCAGAGTCAAAAAGTGAAAACAAAGGGCTGAACTGGTCAGCCACAACGTGAGACAACGTTTTCGTACTTCTCTGCCTTTTCTGCTCTATCTCTGTCGATGTCTATTAACTTTGTTCTTTCTCAAAAAAAGTCAACATTCTCCAGAACCTAGCATGATACCGCAATATTCTTCCTACTCCACAACATAAAAGGCAGTGCCTCACCTCAGACGCGTTTTCTGCACTTTCGTGGGAAATCGCGTACTCCTTTCGCAAAGAAAAAAATTTCGAAATCGATTCTGAAGTCAGGCTCTACCTTCGAAGGAAAAACTTCAAGTGATTCACTTAAACTTTTTTAAGAACAGAAGGTAAAAATGATAGGCAGACAATGAGCGCTCCTGCTCAGTTAGCTGAAAGACAGTCGGAAATTATAGTGAGTTGTTGCTTTGCTGTAAGAGTCGTTTTAGACAATGATGATTCTCAGATCGTCGTACCTTATGCACTGGTTCAGGTTTACCAAATGATCAACGAAAGCAATCCGTTTCCATCCGAGTTTTTTGCAAGAAATCCATTAGGCTTCTGAAAAGTTGGATCAGTAATATCTCGTATATTTTCACCAATTTCTAAATAGGCTAACGAAGACATCAGACAAAAAAGCAGAAAACTTGACCGCGTTACTTATGTGAAGTGTAAAATTCATCTGTTAAAATGCTTTGATATATTTACTTGGATTTACCTTAACGTGTATGCTTAAGAATTTTCAGAGTGATTTTTTTCTAGTTGTACTTAATGAAACTACTTCTCTTTGTTTCCCTATTCAATGTGATAAAACATGCTGTACTTGTAAGAACAATAAAGGTTGATGAGGTGTATCACACAAATTCAAGTTCTTGAGTCGAAGTGAAGGATAACAACGAAAACGGAAGGATCGAAACAATATCCAGGCCGAAAATTTGCAGCTAATTATATAACCTGTGGGCACATCGACTGCATATGAGCCTGGAACTTTATGTGGACATGCAATTTCTGTTATAGACAAGAACCCTTGCGGTAACCCTAGGGCTTATCGCCAGCTGCGCGGAACCAGTGGTTCTTTCGCGATTCCACCAAATATTGAGCATGTCTTCTGAGGAGGTAGTTCTCGTTTTGGCAGTGGAATCCAAGGTTACTGATGTCCGATCCACCCGGGAGGCGGACACCTTGAACAGCAGTAGCCTACATTCCTCTCAATCTAGGGCCTAGCTGGGTCAATGCCCCGGATTCACTTGCCCTACTTTCACTGACTGCTCTATTAATTACAGAGAGACAACCAAGAGGTCATCAGAACACCAACACTTCTTTCCTATGCAAGGATTTGGTCCGCATTTGAGATAAGATATTAATCAGACAAGTTATTATTAGTAATGATAATTACTGTTATCTGCCTTGGAACACGCATTAAATAAGACAGTAGTCATATTTACTAATAATATTTCACCTTTTTATCACTTCAAATGTAGATGAAAAATGGTAGGAACACTGGCTGTGTTGGTGACCTCATGGCTGCCCCACTGTAAGCAGCGGAGCAGTCAGAGAAAGTAGGACAACTGAACCTGTGGCAATGACCCAGGTATGCCCTATATTCAGAAGAATGTAGGACACTGCTGTTCAAGATGTCACGCACCCGATCCACCCATATTTCCTCATGTGAATTAAATGAGGAGGCCACTTCTCGATACTAGTAACTAAGTTGCGGAAGCAAACGAGAGCACGTCAAAACTTAGAAAATTGTGACGCGCTCCCTACACACTTGGAACTGATAACGGCTCAGATCATAATGAATACATGCGTAATACATTCACTCGTCTCTCCGAAGCAATGTACAGTCTGGTAGCATACACAGGGCTCCTGATCTGACTTTGTCCGCAATTACGTCCGCTTGATTTTTAAGCCTACTTCACTAGGTTTTTATGTGAATTTGGTGTCATTCCTTCTGTTTTGGTGTGCTGCATCTATATCGTTCAAAAGGGATTCTGTGACGTTCTCCTATCGCTGGAAACAAGTTTGGTCGTAGTTGCGGACAATGTCAGATCATGGGCCCTCTGTGTGCTATATACCTGACCATAGATGAAGAGCTATTGTACCGTAATAGCCCTGGGTCCCTCCATCAGCTCGCGGGTATCGCGCCACGGATTCTCTCCAATCAGCTCAGGGAGGCGCCTGTCTTCCACTTCGCCGTACCTTCCAGGTCATGGTTTTTCCCAAGTCCTGGCCGACGTCTTTAGACTTGGGGATCCAAATTTTCACTGCATACTAACAGAAGAGGAAAAGTAGAGATCTATCATATAATATTTGTTTGTTGGAGCATCGCTTGCGTTGCTTTGCTTCCTGAGCTTTCCAAGGAAAAACAGCAGAACACGTTTGGAGTCAACGACGACTTTTCTGTCATAATCACAATGGAATGGTAGCAGAAATTGGATGTGGGTAGGCTATTGACCAACCTATATAAAGCTATATGAAGGTTTTGGATAGAAAGTTTCAGAACAATTCTGAAAATTAGGCAATGCACGAAAGTAAGTGGCGGGAAACTTTCGCGATAACCTAATAGTATGCACAGATCATTTTTTTTTTCATTTTGTGCCCCAAACGCCTATGGTCAGCGTGGGTGGAGCGAACTCCAAATTTATCAATTTCAGCGGAAATACCAAAAATGTGTCGATCTTTTACGGGAACACATGTAGCCTGGGACGTTTCCATTATATTATAGATCGCAAAGAGAACATCGTTCAAACGTGGGCTACACTCTGTTGATAGCTTTGGCCAGTGTAGATTACAAGCGACAAGCCTCTGAATATGAACAGCCGTGGAAGGAAAAATGTCTTCCCCAACTTCTTACCGTCATGAGAGCAATTTCTTCGACGGAACATTCACACACTATTCGTTTTCATTTTTCGCAGCACAGTTTACTCTTGTAGTCTTTCTGCACCGTTGAGCAGAGAGTCGTCTCCACCCCTTTCGTAATGAAAAAATGTACATATTCCTTGAGATCACATCAAATTTCTCGATAACATCAGTTTATGCACAATCTGTATATATAAAAGTGAAAGTTTGTATGTTTGTATGTTTGAATGTTTGTATGTTTGTATGTATGTTCCGAATAGAAATCGCGGAGAGTGAACCGATCCGGACCAAATTTTGCATGCAGGTGCAGGATGGGCCGGTAGAGGTTATAGGATACTTTTGACCTGACCTTATGGATTAGGTTATCGATTATATCGATTTTAATGATTTTTCGCTATTTTCGCCCAGGGACTGACAGAAACATACCTGCTGGGGTTACTTCATACGCTGAACATAAATATGACAACCGTTTTGGGTGACGGTATCGATTTATTGATTTTATCGATTTTTTCCATTTTCGCTCGGGGGCGGGCGAGGACATGTCTACTGGGGTTCTCCAATGTGCTGAGCAAGAATATGACAACCGTTTTGGGTGAGGGTTTCGATTTATTGATTTTATCGATTTTTTCCATTTTCGCTCGGGGGCGGGCGATAACATGTCTACTGGGGTTCTCCTATGTGCTCAGCAAGAATGCGAAGTCTCTCTTCACGAAGTTATCAATTAATTGGTATTATCGACTTTTCTCACTTTCGTGGGGGTGATCACCGAAATGATGATCACTGCAAATCGATGTACATAGTTGTATCCTGATTATCCGCATGAGCGTAAAAAGCCAGGGGTAGTAAAACTCCTGAGCAAAGCCTGGTATGCCGTCTAGTTCTCATATATAGAAGATATGGATCAAGAGCTCGATAGCTTCCGATTCTTGGTTTCGAGGTGAAATTTCATCTACTTTCAAGGAATCTGCCTTTTTTGACCGATTAGGGCGTTTTCAATAAATTTTTGCTGTCAAATGTCTTAAGACCTGAAACGGATCAATACAGGACAAATTCAACAGAATGCCAGACTCGGGCTATCGTTAACATTCGCAAAGAAAAGTACTCCATAGAATGCTCAATTCGATTTCAACCATGCAGAATGAACGTAGCAGCATCGTCCTACGCTTTATCCATCTCCACGATGTATTGTGATGCACTCTTCACTACTTGCCGTGATTTACTGGAATCATAATCAGAAAGGCATGTTGGCGTTTGCTTCAAGAACATTGATGCTGGCTGACTTATACGTGTCCTTGTAGCTGTTATACCTGCACAGCAAATTCTCGAAACGTTTATTCCTCTCGGACAATTAATTACTGATCAGTTAATTACAAACTCCGGCTTGCCTCCACACTTAACTTCCATCTGAGTAATGAATCCTGCCTGGCTCTTAACACCGTGTGCAAAGTTGTTCATCTGAAGAACTTCAATATATTTGTGTTATACCACTGGCTGACATTTGAATATATCTAAGATTTTCATTTTTGGATATGTTCTGCGTTTCTTCATCTGTGAATGCGTCGTAGTAGAACATTTCGAATAATAAATAATACTATTTACCTGATCGCAGTCAGCGCCCAGAACAGTATAGACGACGGCGAACCTGTCGTTCACTTTGGTCACGGCCTCATTCACCAAATCCCTGTTATAAACAATTCCCTTGGATTTTGCGTAGTCGCTAAGGTGAAAACAAGGCATCACCTCCATATCACTCACAACATCAATGCACCCACCATAGCTCTCATCGTCTTCAGGTGCTCATCGTTCAACGATGGGTTGTACTTCTGGTTGGTCACCACCGTTACGTGCACCTCATCGACCTCGCGTTTTCCGGTGCTGTTGTTGTGAGTTGGAGCGCAGCCCTTAGAAATAAGAGAATTTGTCTGTTCGACGCTTATGCCATGAATCTACCTGTGCAGGACTGAAGACTGGTAGGAGTAGGAGAAGAAGCGCAATGTCGGTTGAAGCTGATGTGGTGCTCTACCTTAGGGTTCTTTTATACATTGTGACAACAAGGAATGTTTAGTTAACGTGCCTTTCACAATAAGTAATGGCTATAGACACTGGATTATGGTTTGATTCAAATTGAACTTTCTCCAGCGACGTGGCCGTGATGAGTTGTGCGTTCCTTCTCAAGATCTGAAACTATCCAACAATTTTAAATTAGGAGGCAAAATGGAAGGATGAGTAGTTTCCAGGACATCCAGAATTACACAGTGGCTGCCATTAATAAGACAGATGATGCCTGCTCGCTGATCACTGAGTGGAGCAGAAAATAAAGGAGGAAATTCTCCGAAACTTTTCTATTTCCCTCACCTCATGTTTCATTTGTACATGGCATGGAAGAATACCGGAGCATCCTCAAAAATGACGTCTTCGGGGTTGTTGAAGGACCAGATTGCGCGAGTGCTAGAAGTGGGCCTCTAAATGCAAAGTGTTACACACGAGCAGGGCTAGGATTCATGAACCCATAACCAAACGAAACCAGGCTAGCAAACCAATTTTCCATCCTGCGCCTCCTAGCATCACGTAGTCTATGCGATAACCAGTCACATTAACCATTATTGGTTTTCTTGGTTATAGTTTGAAGAATTCCAGCCCAGGTGTTGGACAGTTTCACATCTCAAGAAGCAACGAACAACTCATCACAGCCACGTCGCCAAAGAAAGTTCAATTTGGTGCAAACCATAGTCCAATATCTACGGCCGTTCCCTATTGTAGAAGACGCGTTACCAAAACATTCCATGTTATCGCAATGTATAAAAGAACGCCAAGATAGAGCACCACATCAGCTTCAGACGACATGGCGCTTCTTCTCCTCCTCCTAGCAGTCTTCAGTCCTGCACAGGTAGATTAAAAGCATAAGCCTTGAACAGACAAATTCTCTTATCTCTAAGGGCTGCGCTCCAACCCCTGGGGGCGGCAGCGGCAACAACACGTCCGGAAAACGCGAAGTGGAAGAGGTGCACGTAACGGTTGTGACAAACCAGAAGTACAACCCATCGTTGAACGATGAACACCTGAGGACGATGAGGGCTTTGGTGGGTGCATTGGTTTTAGTTTTGAGATGTAAGTGATGGCATGTTTCTAGCTCAGCGACTACTCAAAGTCCAAGGGCATCGTCTACAACAGGGATTTGGTGAATGAGGCCATGACCAACGTGAACGGCAACTTCGCCGTCGTCTATTCTGTTCTAGGCGCTGATTGCGATCAGGTTAGTAGTATTATTTACTATTCAAAATTAGTTATGAATCTGCTACGATGTGATCCCCGAGCATATCCAGCGAAAAATCCTAGACGCTTCCAGATGTCAGCCAGCAAGTGCAATTATGTCCATGTTCTTCAGGTAAACAACTTTGCACACGACGCTAAGAGACAGGCGAGCTTCATCACTCATACGGAAGTTAAATGCGGAGGCAAGACGGAGTTCGTAGTCAACTGATCAGCAATTGACTTTCTTAGAGAAATAAACGTTCCGAGGACTTGTTGTGCAAGTGTCACGGACCAGCTGTAAGAAGTAACGTTCAAATCAATACTCGTTAATACACTGAAATAAAGGAATCGCAGATATATTGCTCCAATGTCGATCACCCAGCGGCGATTTCATTCTGCACCTTGTTTGATGAGAAGAGCGATGTCATAGGCAGCACATATAACAGAGATTTAAATGAGCCAACTTATGGAACAGCACATGGTATCATAGGCATTACTCCATTTAGTCAGCACGCATCATACACCTCCCGCTAAGTATTTCCAAGCTAAATTCACACAGACGGATTGGTCCAGTCTTTTTCTTACATAGAATAGGGTGTCGTCTTCAAAAACTTCACCAGTTGTTGTCGATTTTTTTCCTTGCGATTTTTGAATTTCCCGGACCACTGTTAATGAATTAGGAGTGGCTGTCGCACCATCGAAATTCACTCTCGTGGAAAATCTCTATGCCTGTTTCTCCCTTCGCCTTTGACGTGCAATGACACACTCTGCAGAAAGAGTGGAAAATTTCATATAAGAGCGCTCATTAACGCTTTCCTTAACATAACATATCGTTGCCTTGTTATCGCTCAATAAGCTGTCATTTCTAAGCAAATACTTTTCAATATTGTGTTTTGCTCCATTTTACGCAGCTTCTGAATTTATATTGTACACATTTACCTCTTGCACTTTTCTGTGAGATAAATGCATTCAGGGATAACAGTTAGGCGGCGACAGGAACGTGGAACAGAGAAAAACCAGCTTCGTTTCTCTTCCAGGCATTTGGGGAGACTCAAGCACATTCATTGGCATAATTTTCCACGGTAGCTGTTCCTCTGCAGACAATCCATCATTTCAACATTTTTAAAAATGAATTTCACTGCCCTTATGGGATCAACTTCCACCATACTTACTTTCTTACTTACTTATCCTCCTTAGCTCGCGCACATGGGTTACGCTGCTGTATGTGCCACAGCACATTGCAAGCATTTCGTTATTATTTCCAGCGGCGTTTATCCATTACCAGAATCTTGGCCTGCTACAAGTTTAGTCTTAAAAACAATGGATCTCTTTCTGTTTGTTTGAACCAGGTTTTTTAGGGGCTTTCCACTGGATCTTCCATCCTGTCGGGCGTACCCTCTATAGCAGCTTGTGTGGCAAGCGTGAAGGCTCCATTCGGCACAAGTGGCCAAAACATATCAACCTTCGCTTCCTGATCTCAGCGGCAATGGTAGGCTGATCACAGCTTCTTCTTCGAGTGTCTTCATTCCGGAATCAGTCTCGTAGAGTGACTGAGAATTTCCGTCCATGGTAGCTGGTCCCAAGCCCGGATAAACGGGCAGGGTTAGTCGACCGCCGAGGGATCCTAAAACTAGGTGTGATCCTACATAAAGAGAATTTCACTCACTTTGCCACATCCACAATAACTTGTCGTTCTGCATGGTTGTCGATATTCGATGATTCCATTTACCGAAAACAAACTTAGCTAATTGAAGCCAAATTTGGTCGTCGTAAACATACACTAACACAATTAGCACATTGGCGAAAAGCTCGATTTTGAGAATTTCCTAAAATCGCGTTCGTTGCTCTGCTCATGTTTCTCAAATTGTCTTGTCGATTGCGTTACATACTTGTCTGAGGTTCAAGTTAAGGTGTCCACGCGCAGATTTTGGTTAGGTCTAGGAATAAACAAATAAATTTAATTTCAACCACGCAGATTTAATTGCATCAATCCTTCTAGCAAGTGGTCACCATCGTATTTCTGCAAATACCACCGCTATATCGACATTTTCGCTGCAGCTCCTGTCAACATCTACGGCTTTTTCTTTGAAGTTGTTGTTTGGGATCCTCTGCCTCCACATGGTAAGCATGTATTAGCTTATAACATTTCTCGTGTCAAGATGGCTTTGAGAATTCTCCTGAATATAGAAGTGGTGACACAAGCCTCTGAGAAACTAGATTACTTGATGAGAATAGTGTGTTGCAGATATTACTTTTAACAAACTCCATGTTTTCTTATCATGAAATGTGGGCGTTTTTGAATCAGGCCTCTCTCCAATGTTTTTTTTCTGCGGTACAGCTTTTAATAGGTACACCTTTATTGTCGGAAGTTTCGACAATATGTCGCTTTCAAGGCTTGAAGGCGGATCAAGTACCTGTGCTCTCATCCCATCAAGCAACATCTGCACAAGGGAGGTGCGTTATTAACGTAACGAATTAACGCGAAACGGCCATTTTTGGCCTAACGTAACGAATTAACGGATTAACGAAATTCGAAGTTTCTAACGCACACCCCTGATCTACACATTCAAGCCATTCTGATGATTTAGTTAATATTGAACATTAGCGCTATCGTGGCACCAACTTACCTTCTGAAGAGCGGCAGAATGATAAAGTTCAGCATATCCTCTATTTGTTTCTTACAAGTTCTTTATTTCAACACTGTTCAGAAGAAAGTTGCTCTCGCTTTACTCTTGTAAATTTCCGAAGTAGGGCGTGCTGCGAATGCAACCGGTCATTTTTACATGTAGCCGGTGGGGTCCGCTCAAAATTGATGAAATCCCTTTCCAGACTATGGTTCAAACATGAAATAATTTGTTCTAGGTAACCATTCTAGTTGCGAAAGTACTTTCAAGCTTCAAGGAAATAGAAGCTAGGGCTCAGCTTAATTTGAAAATTGTATAATTTCCTCCAGATCACCAGATATTTCGAGAAAAGCGAAGCACGTGCTTGTTGTAACTAAAATGTATAAATTTTATCAACAGCATAGCTGAATTTTTTGTATCTTTCCACTATTGCTGGTGGCAAAAGTTTTTGCTATCAAAATTGTTTTGCATTGCAATTCTGTCCTACCATTCTTATATTTCAAATTGCCCGTGAACAACCCTATGTCATCCACTAACTCTCCAAAATAGCATTCAAGCCCATCGCTGTTACACTTCACATAATATCAATAATTTAATTGAAAAGAGAAGGCGGTTATGTGTGAATTGCAAGCAATGTTATAAACCTGACCACCATTCAGCCCCATCCCCACAAAGAAACCACAACAAGTAGTGGTGCCTCTAATTTTTGTGCATTGAAACCAAAGGTAATTTAGAAGAATTTAGAACAGTATTTCTTCGGATCTTACTGCTCCTTCCAGCCCGCAGCTGTATCGATGCTCGATAGATAAGACACCCTTTTTTGGACTAAATCTCCTATTAGTCAGTGCCTAGGGTTACCGACGATTTTTTTGTTTTTATCCTGGTGAAACAATTGCTACTGTACTGCTGTGACGTCTACCTCGTCGCAGACTCAAAAATTGCCGTAAGTAGCGCTTGTATACTTGAGGGATGACGGAGATTGTTTTCGCCTTTCTACCGTGGTTTTCGATTCGTTTGTACTGCCTCCATTTTCTGCTGCTCGCTCAGCTCGGCCGTTGTTTGAGAGGCACTTTCTTGCTTCACCAGATAACAGGTTTTCCTCTTCATAGTCTTTGGATAACTTTTTTTCTGCAGAGGGATGCGATACCTTGAAGGTGAAAACCCTACATTACCCGGGATTCTGTGGTGATAAAAAAACGGTAGATGAAACAACTCATCCGTGTTACGTAGATAGGCATCCCGGTCATCTTCCGTCCATGCACAGTAACCAATCGACTGTACATGTTTGTATTTGCATTGAAAGCATTAACAAGGACTGACTTGGACTTTTCCTATTATCTAGTGACACGTGCACAAAAAATACTTCGGAACCTTTATTACTCCCAGAAAATCAGTTATTGATTAGTTCACGACGAATTCCGGCTTGCCTCCGCATTTAACTTCCATGTGAGTGATGAACCCCGCGTGGCTCTTAACGCCGTGTGCAAAGTTGTTCACCTGAACAAAATCGGTATACAATGCTCTTGCTGGCTATTGTTTGGTTTATATATAATAATTCATTTTTTATCGCTGGATATGTTCCAGGTTCCTTCACCTGTGAATGCAACGTAGCAGAACTATTCTGCGTGATAAATAATATTATTTACCTGATCGCAGTCAGCACCCAGAATAGTATAGACGACGGCGAATTTGTCGTCCACTTTGGTCACGGCCTCATTCACCAAATCCCTGTTGTAGACAATTTCCTTGGATTTTGAGTAGTCGCTAAGCTGAAAGCAAGGCTTCTCTTCCATCCCACTAACAATACCAAGATACCCACCAGAGCTCTCATCGTGTTCAGGTGCTCATCGTTCAAGGATGGGTTGTATTTCTGGTTGGTCACCACCGTTACGTGCACCTCATCCACCTCGCGTTTTCCGGTGCTGTTGCTTCCAGGAGTTGGAGCGCAGGCCTTAGAGATAAGATAATCAGTCTAATCGAGCCTCATTCTTTGAATCTACCTGTGCAGGACTGAGGACTGCTAGAAGGAGGAGGAGAAGCGCCATTCCGTTTGCAGCTGATGTGGTGCTCCACCTTGGGGTTCTTTTATACATTGCGATAGCAAGGAGCGTTTAGTTAATGTGCCTTCCACAATAGATACCGGCTATGGTTATTAGACCAAGGTAAACTTTTCTCGACTATACAGCTTTGATGAGTTGTTCGTTGCTTTCCAATGAACGAGAGAGCCCAATACCTTTATGGTACCATTTTGCATTCAAAAACCTATTTCTTATAGCATGCGCAACTCGGTCTTGTCACCTTTGCAAAGACAACACGTTCGTTTATCCTGCTTGAGTTAACCATGCTCCAAACCATAATCCAATTTCCATAGCCGTTACGAATCGTGAAAAAAAAGTTAACTTAACGCTCTTTGCTGTTGCAATGTATAAAAGAACCCCAAGGTAGAGCACCACATCAGCTACAAACGACATGGCGCTTCTTCTTCTCCTCCTAGCAGTCCTCAGTCCTGCACAGGTAGAATCAAAGCATAAGCCTTGAGCAGACAAATCCTCTTTTTTCTAAGGCCTGCGCTCCACGCCCTGGAGGTAACGGCACCGGAAAACGCGAAGTGGATGAGGTGCACGTAACGGTGGTGACCAACCAGAAGTACAACCCATCCTTGAACGATGAGCACCTGAACACGATGAGAGCTTTGGTGGGTGTCTTGGTATTGTTAGAGGAATGGAAGAGATTCCTTGTTTTCAGCTTAGCGACTACGCAAAATCCAAGGGAATTGTTTACAACAGGGATTTGGTGAATGAGGCCGTGACCAAAGTGAACGACAGGTTCGCCGTCGTCTATACTCTCCTGGGCGCTGACTGCGATGCGGTAAATTGTATTATTTATTATTCAAAACTAGCCACGAATCTGCTGTGATGCGAATCCCCAGCATATCCGCCGATAAAAGTACTAGATGGTTCCAGATGTCAGCCAGCAAGTACAATTATATCGATGTTCTTCAGGTGAACAACTTCGCACACGGTGCTAAGAACCAGGCGAGCTTCATCACTCACATGGAAGTTAAATGCGGAGGCAAGCCAGAGTTCGTGATCGTCTGATCAGTAGTTGATTTTCCGAAAAAGTAAATATCTTGAGGATTCATTGTAAAAATGTACCATGCTATGAGGAAACGTCTGAGCCAGTCCTCGTTGATGCTTTCGATGCAAACATATACATGCTGTTCTAATGGTGATTTCAGACATTAACCGGTCTTCATGGAAGTTCCTTCATCAATAGATGCGTTCGTCTGACGTGTAACTGAACTACACACCTAGCGTGAACTGCCCACTTCTCACCTTCTGGAATGAAAAACCGTCGCTATGAAATTTTATCAGGAGAATTGGGGCAGAAAAGTATTTTTAGAGTGAAAATTCAATTCGTACAACATGTGCTGCATCAACCTCGCGTTGAACGTACACGCTCATTTCCGGGTTCATTTCCCATGGAGACCGGTCAATAGGGCAAGTGTACCATAGATGAAAAAATCGTACGGCCGCAGCGACGTCGAGACGAGTGCGTCCCATCCTCGTCTGCGCAAGGTTATGTCCTCTGAGCCATTAATAACAACTTCTTTTGGATTAGAAATTAACTGGCCATGAGAATTTTTAAGCCCAGCGTCTCACGTGCTATGAGCTTGTACTACGGGCTCCGAATTTATCCACTCAAGGCGAAGATATCCAGTTCTGGCAGAGAAGTAATGAAAGCAGCCTCAAAATAAATTGGAGTTGTAGATAATGCACTTTCTGGGCCTTCTTTGTTGCAAATGAAACTAAGTGCTGTGAGAATTTTTCCAGAACCTTTCATTGAGCAGCTTCGATAAAATTCCCTGCAATTTCGCGATGCTTTTAGATAGAGAGGAAATCGTATGGATAGATGGGCAACAGGACTGCCTTTCATATTGCATGCTCGATGGACTCCCGAAGATTCATTCATCCCAGGTTCTATTTTTCAAAGAGAATTCTCCATCGACTGTTGCGTTCCGGGTGAGATGGGTGAGGGTGAGATTTGCATAAATTAGGTAGAAAGTCTTAATGTCTTATAGGGAAATGCTTCAAGAGAAGCATGGAGGAGCATCCTATAAAAGTCGTCCGACGCATGTTTAGTTTACGTGAAATGCGTCACCCTCAAATTAATGAGTATTAAACAAACAACTATACCTGGCAGTAAAAAGTTGCAAAATGTATGGATGCAAAATAACGAGGGTTAATGTATCCTGAGATCAAACTTTTCTGAGACCAAGATTGTTGTGCATTGCAATCCTGCCCTATTCTTCGAGTGCATCCTTCGATAACGGCCCTACGCCGCTCATTAGGTCTCCAAAATAGTATGCACTGCTATTTTGAAAAGGAAAGCAAGATGTGCGTGAGCTGCAAGTTACGTGAAAAGCCTGGCAGCTCTGCTTTCTCCAGGGAATCAGTGGTGTCTCCTTCTCTTCTCCCTCTTTTCTCTCGATTTTCATTCCTGAACTGAACACAGGGGTAATACCCGGGAACAATATTTTTTTGGGAACTCTTTGCTCCACCTAGCATTCAGCTCTATCCCTTTTTGCCACATAAGATATTCATTGCCGTCTACCGCCCCCTGTGATCCATCAGCAATTTTTTTGTTTTTGTCTTAGCCAAACAATTACCACAGAACTTCCCTAATGTCCACCTCGTCACAGATTCACAAGAAGCCGAAAACAACGATCGCAGAGTTGTGTGGAAATTGTTTTCGCCTTCCTCAAATGTTACTGCATTAGGCTTCTACGTGACCGCCGTCTTTGATTCGTTTGTAATCGCTTCATTTACCGCTGTTTGATGGAGTGTACACACCCGTCCATAAGCAATTTCCTGCTATGTGAACAAAGTGAAAAAAATTCTCCTTCAAAATCCTCGCATCCAATTTTAATTTGAATAACTAATTATGTGATTTATTTGCATTAAAAATGTAAAACCTAAAGAACCTCAATTACCGAAGCTACGTATGCCATCGCTGACAGAGAGGGTTTCTAGGAACTGGCTCAGGTTATTACAGGTGTGTGTGCGTGCGTGCGTGCGTGCGTGCGTGCGTGCGTGCGTGCGTGTGTGTGTGTGTGTGTGAGGCTAATTTTGAGGCTGAGGCTGAGGCTGAGGCCGAGGGTGAGCGTGAGGATGAGGGAGAGAGAGAGAGTGAGGGTGAGGGTGAGGGAGAGAGTGAGGGTGAGTCAGCAGGGACGTCAAGCCACAATAACCCATTCACCATACAATCACCAGGAAATTTCCGTCCATGTCCCATAATCAATCGATTTTACATATGGCGGAGTGAAAATCGAAATATGACTGTAATTGGTTGTGTCGAGGTTTACCGGGGATGCCCATGATCAGTGGTTAACAGACCTCAAAATCAACGCACAGCCGGAGCACCTGCCAGTAAACTCGCGGCAAGATACAAGCGGAACTATAACCCGCCTAGGTTGGCAGCACAACTGGCTTGAGTCAGAATGCATGAATCCACCTGCCATGTAACACAGGACGCACACCTGCCATGGAGGCCTTTAAGCTACCAGCCATACCACTACTAGGCTGCTACACCACTAGGTCCTTGTACACTTCTAACAATAAGTGTACTGACACCGACGCATGTGACACACTACTAACACAACTGGCAGCACAACGACACATGTGACAAACTCCTCTTCTCAGAAGCTCATGCAACTTTGCAAAAATGAGATGCTGGTACTGGAATCTGCCCAACGCTTACTAAGTCCTGTTGGTCAATGACCATCTCGTGCTGTGCCCTGCCTCCGCGGCATCCGTCTGTACTTCTTGCTACACAACGCGAACACATAAAACTGCCCAAATTCATGGCCCGCATACTATATACAGAAATACAATAAAATAACTAGGGGGAGGATCCAACCAACCCAGTTACTAGGTGTCTAGCAAGCACAACTCTCCGGACGTATGGGCTAAGCACAGCAGCAAGAGCAGATGTTCAACGCCTCCGCTCAGACCTCAGGGGCGCCGGGTTACCTCTAGCTGCTCCTTATCTTTTCGTGGCCTGTGTACCGGTGGAATCGATACATGTGACCGTCCTCAATTAACATCTATTGACCTCCTTCGCATCCGCTCCCGCGAGTGACAAGCGCAGAATCACCTTGATGAGTGACGAGACGCGGGTATTTATACACTTTGGGTGCGGGGGCGGAGCTAACGTGCGCGTGCGTGGAGCGAGTGGATCATTGCGTGCGGCGACCTGGCGACCAAAAGATGGAACAAAAGAAGAGTCGCACGAAGTCGCGATAAGTTGCATTAGTATAACACATCCATTCAAAGTTTCCCAGCATATAAGAAAAAGAAAGGAACACAACCCTTTTTCTCGCCTTTCAGTACTGTATAACTCCTTTCATTTCATTTATTCGACTCTTTAATAATCAATCCTCCCACTTCAATTGTACAAGTATTCATATACTTTTTTATTCAAAATGCAGTATAGCAGATTCCTTCGCCCTCCGTCCTCTCTCCGGATAACCTCTCAGTCCAGGAATAAAAGTATAGGAACTAACTTAACAACACATAAATGCAGTCGATGGGGAAGCAATCGGGCTGATTGCTAGAAGCATTCTAATAGAATTTCGGTGTATGAACTTATACATAATCGAATTATAAATTGTTTTGAAGCAGTCTGTGTTCTCCCTCTGCATCCCCATCTCAATCAGATTAATCTCGGCAGGAATTGCTAGCTTCGATTTCGTTAAATTGTCTTGCCATTCATTTCCAATATTTCCTGCAAAGAGGTGCCACAGATTCGCCTATTTGGTCCCAATAGTCGCAATAATTTTCCTCCGTAAATAAACTGCGTGATTGTTTGTTCAACATTCATCATTTCTCCGCGATGGTGACGTATTCCATGTAAGGTAAATATGCATCGCGACACTTCATTTGGTGTTTTTCGTGAGACATTCTTCCTCAAAATCTGATGACTTTCTCCCTATATGATGCAAATCTCACCTTAGAAAAGGAACGCGATTGCGCAGAATATCGTTGCTCCCTTTGAAAAAGTACATAAATGCAAAATGAGCGAGAACACGAGGTAACTATAATAAATTCTCAATAAAAATGCAAATGAAAGCAAAGTGCTTTTGCACCTATCTCCTTGCAATTACCTATTCAACCTGTAAATGCCGCAAAAATGCAAGAATTTCCAGCTGCTGTCGAAGCAGTGGAAGTTTCTGGCAAAATCCTTCAGCACCCAATTTATCTGCAGCAAAAAGGCATAGGAATTGCACTATCTGCAAATCTAATGAATCCAACGTGTTTTCCTGCAGCTTTCAGCAGTTTCCAACCATAACATTATTTTATTGCCCTGAGGGTATAATCTGGCAGTTTGCAGTGCAGGCTCTTAGCAATTAAAGCGCTGAATATTTATGAAAAAATATTTATGAACAGTTACTTTCCCATCTAAGAAAACTATAGCTGAAGACGAACAACACGCCTATGGGTTCCTTCCCAAGACCCACGTATTCGTGCATACTTGGGTAAGAAAGGATGCTTGCGAGAATGGTACTACCCTAGCCAACCCTACTTTCTCAAATATGCGTATTCACTGCTCTGCTTATCTAATTGTTTACTTATTTGATTTCCATGTTTTTCTCCTTTAAACCTGGGCATCATGTGACAATAATTGATATGCTGCTGTGCCACACCAGGATATAGTGGATACGTTTGTTTTTCGCCTGACGTTCCCACGTAACCGTCGTCTTCGGAGGCCTAAAGATGGCTCACAGTCTTTTATCCGTGCTATAGACTGCCAAACGTCTATTCTCACTCCGCTAATTTTCAAGGTTCTCTCCGGCTTACTGCCTAGAAAACGAAAGGCGGTCTAGAACAGGGGTAAAAGGCTGTGAGCCATTTTTAGGCCTCCGAAGACGACGGTTACGTCGAAACATCGGGCGAGAAATAAACGTATCAACTAACAATCTGTTCTCTATAATAGTGGAGAATAGACTGTTTACTTATTTGTTCATATTCTAGCAAAAGAACAATGTATGCGGAAGTCATAGCATGAACCGGAATTTCGTCTTTAGGACATTTTACACATACAAGATGCAAACGCACTTTCGTCGTGCGTGCGACTATATGATGGATGTTATGTCCGGACAACGTATAGGCGGCATTTGAAGAAGTATTTCCCAACTAGTATGCGAACAGTTCGAAACTTCCGTTGTAATAATCAAATACTACGAAAAACCGAACTATTCGATAACTGCGTTATTCAAGTCCGAAAATTTGAAACAATCGATCATTCAAATTACGTGTAAATTCGAATAGTCGCGAATCACACCCCAAGAATGGTTCTCGACTATTTGAATCACGCGATGATTCGAAATTTTTGATTATTCGAAAATTCGAATCCATTAAGAATAGTGGAATACCCCGAAGAAAAAATTCGGATTCCAGTGTGTTGTCCGGACACATCTATGGCGCAGCCTACACGCAAGTGATACGGTCTCGTTTGCATCGTTCCTGTGCAATCTATACTGGATGCGTGCGTTTGACATGCGTGCGTCTACATGACGAAACATGGGGGTCTGAGCTGCGTCAGCGATGCGACTAGACCTCTCTTTCATCATACATAAAATATAAACGCACGCGCATCGAACGCGCGCATCTACATCTGTAGTATAAATTGCCTGTAAATTACCCAATTCGCAGCAGGTCTGCGGCCTTCTCATACATGCTGTACACGGTCTTCATTGGTGTGCTTCCAAAAGGCAATTTATACTGGATGCGTGTCGCAGTAGCAGCTCGGACACACGCATTCATGGCCTCGCGACGGCGTGTTCTTTCCACTGAGAATTTCATGCCGCGTTGACCGGTCTTCATAGAAAATCTTTCGCAAATGGATGCGTGCGTCTGACGAGTATAAATTGCCCTTAACGTGCTACCGATACCCACATCTAGTATAGTAATAGTACAAATTGCATCTCCATCTAAAAAAAAAAACTTCTTGCACCTAATTCTACAAAAGGTGAAGTGCAGTCCCAGCAGCATTTCTCCCTACAAGTCGACCGCATAAGGTAGCACGATCGCTATCGAGGCGGCTATTGTTCGCTAATTGTCAGACTTCTCATTATTTTGCAAAAATAACACTAGTACACACATTTCCTGTTCGGTGATTAGTTTCTGCAGGATGAGGGAGGTGCTGATGTGCCTCAATTCGCACAGTTCAACGCTATATCTCTGCGCGTTCATGTGCGTATGTCAACACTAGAGTTTTGCTCGTCCCTGCCCGGCATGCTGCTACCCTACCACAGAATCTTAGTGACAGTCCGGCGGGCCTGTCCTGTTCCCTTTCCATTCGAAACGGAGTCGAATTCATTTAGACGATATATTTGCATAAAGTTGGCGCGTATCTTGCGTTAGGATGCAAAATTCCGTTGCGTCGGAGGTCAGGTAAGTGATGAGACGGGTGCAGCGCGGATTCTCCACTGTTTGTAATCATAGTGATAGAGTAAGCTGATACAAGCTCCAACTCGGACTGCTGCTCGAAAAATTCAAATGAAATGTCAGCAAACACTCGTGTGCTCTCGAGCTTTTACGAAAAAATTGTGTCATCCCAGCATACACATGGGTGAAATTACAAATGTGAGCCAATTCATGGACAACAGAGCAATCAGGCGTGTAAAAGAACGGACAGTTAAGTCTTCTTGATAATATTTACACTGTAGAAGTGGTGCAGTGTTCCTTCGATTTTCGTCGCGCTTGGACAAGTTCACGATGTTTCCATTTTTCGACTGAAATGCTGCTGTTATCTCGCACTCCTTGTATATTATCACAATTTCGGTGAACTATCTAAAGGCAGAAGGCGAAATCGATTGTTCGAGGCACATTTGAATGGGTCTCCTTGAAGGGCTTTGATGTTCAGGGCCCTGGGTGTTGTGGGATCAGATGCCCCCCCCCCCCCTCCCCGGACTGTCATTAATTTTCTGTCACCCGTAACTGTGAGTATTGCTAATTGTAAGCTTGCCGAAGTTCTTGCAGGTTCCTATGATTCCTTATGAGAATCAGGGCCCGGATGCATCAGTAATACCATCCATCATGGTAAACAAGCTAATGTACCCGAATTTACCCTTTGCAAGGCATCCATCAACATGTTTACCCATACGTGGCATTTTCAATGATCAGCTGCCTTCCACGTGTAATGGTACGAATGAAGACACTCATCCCGTGCAACAATGGTGACCAATCCATGTGGGCTTGGGTAAGCCTACTATATACAGTGAACGTCGATGGCGATGAGCCGTCCGCGGCCTCGAATAGCACGCAGCGCGACCGCGCCGCTCGAATAGGGATCCTTTCCGGGACATTAAATTATGGGGTTTCCTTGATAGTCAGTTAGTTTTCTTATTAGCTACCATCGGTACTATAGTACTCAGCGGCTTACCACTTCTCACCCTAAACTCAAAATCATGGATTTCTCTGAAAACTTGCATACAGAGGTAATTCGAGGTGCTGATCACGAATATCATACTCATGTCCAATGATAGTGTCGAATTTATTGATTTTATCGATTTTTTTTTCGAAATCTGACTCTCCCCGTGGAACTCCCTGGAAACTTGCGTACAGGGGTTTTTAAAAGTGCTGATTACAAATACGATAAGCATTTACCATGAGAAAGCCGATTTGAAGGCGAACCCTCCAGGAAAGTTCGAAACTTCACCACCGCTTACAGGCAAAATAAGAGAAAGTCAATCAAATCAAGCTCATTTTGCAAAACAGCTACTATATTCGTGTTAAGCACCTTCAAAAACCCCTCCATGCAATGTTTCAGCGAGATTGTGAAAGAAGAGTCAAGCTCGGTAAGAAGCGATAAAATCAATAAAATCGATATTATCATGCGAAATTACCATGATATTCGTGATCAGCACCTCGAATTACTAGGGTCGGTAGTGGGGCCGCTGAAGTATTATGCAATAGTACCGTTACCATCAAATATGATGAACAGCTACAAAAAAAAAAAAAAAAACCCAGATTCCTCACAGCAGCGGCGATTCTATCGTGAGCGGCGCGGTCGCGCTGCGTGCTTTTTGAGGCCGCAGACGGGTCATCGCCATTGACGTCCACTGTAGCTGGTATTGGTACTTGAAACAATGCCACTTTAGTAGTGGGAACACCTCAGCTCGCACGTTAGCTGCTCCAAAGCTTTTCAAGAACCCTGTGAACAGTCACTGGAACTTTAGATGTACTTTCTCTCCCTTCTGTAACCTTCAAACTCCTTGATTTCCACTGTCAGCACCGCACATTACAGCAGTCACCCCTAAAAAAGTGCCACCATTGGTTTCTCTCAAGTTTTTCGAGTTTTCTTTGATTCAGCGTTTTCGTCTTTGGTTTCGTGAACAGTTTTCTGTTCTTTGCCTCATTTCAACTCTCATTTTACGTTGAGCACCTGTTCGTTAGTACAGTTTTTCATTGATGCCTGCAGATTGAGTGGAAAAAATATGTTAAAAAAGATAATTGAATTGGCGGTGTGAGCGGGAGTCAATTCCTGCAAATTTATTGCAAACACTTCTGGGAACGCTTCATCAGTCGGCCGGCTGCTAATCTAATATGATTGCTGGGTGACTTAAGATTCGAGAAATTCCTTCTCAGTGCAGACTCAGTGCATAACCGGCACATTAATTGGCCCGCCCCTCTGGTGCTGCCCTATTGCTTTCCTGTCACATTTCATCAGCGCACGAATGTTGCGCTTGAATTAAGGTTTTCTCCTTCGTCGGTATATTCACCGTGTATGTAATCAAACGTTCCTTCTCGTCATTGAAAAAGATTCATATTTGTTATGAGTTTTTTTGTGCAAATTCTTTGTAGCTAATGACGCACGTAGATGCTTCTTCTAGTGATTTGCCTTGCATTTCACTTGATTGGGCACGAAATGAAGCTTATATCATGCTTGCAAGCTTATATCATCCTTATTCTATCCCCGCCTGATTTGTTCAAGTGTTTAGAGATGCACTACCCACTTTCATATTTTTTTCATTTTCTACAATTATTTTTTTAAAATAATTTTTATGGGTATACAGAGTGGTCCACATGAAATGTGACGCGAACAACTAGCCAAAACTTCGCACCAGTCGATTCAAATGAGGAATATTTACTTTTATACTGCGGCTGATTACGTGATGGATCCTTGACAGTTTTCCGCTCTCTGGCACAGTGCGTCTCATTCTATCACCAACAGTTAGGGGATGAGGTCCTTCATTGTCACCACCGCAATTTCCTTCTCAATAAGATTATGTTGTATAGATTAGCATCTCTGTGTCGATTGTCAGATTCAGCATTTTCGTCTCACGATACGGTAGATTTGCTTATCTAATTATTGTCCAGTAATTGATGGTGCTGTAATATTTCTGATTATTAAGGTCTGAAGAAGACATTGATTGCGGAGAGCTTGCCGAATATAAAAGTTATCAGATAAGAGCCCAAACAAACTCAAAAAGAACCAGATACAAATGAGGCTCAGGGACAGAAGTATACTAAGCCATATTTACTTTTCTTCGATGGACAAGGAAATTCTTCATAAGATCTCACAAATCAGATTGGGAATGACCGCCTTCAGCTTCAACGCAAACATCCGATCCTTTCCAGTCTAGTGACCATTTTCGTTCCATGCCCTTTTCAGTGATTCGTGTATGAAAAAGCAGACTTTTTGCCCCAAGTTAGGTTAGTTAGAAAAATCCGGAAGATTGATGGCGGGCGAGTGTGATGGCAAGAAATCCTTCTTCCAGAAACTCGGAAGTTTGATCTCACTCCACTCCACTGTCTTCATCGCCCCGTGAGCTGGTACCCGCTAGCTGGTTTTGTTAGAAGGTCATATCAGGGTCATCAGCGTTTTCTTCGGCTCACCACTCCCCCCAAGAGAATGAATTTTCTGTAGCCCATCATACTTTATTTGAAGCATCCTGTATAGTTTTAGTCCACCGTATTCCGCAACAAACACTTCCCAAGTGCAATTTTACCCGTCGTTTTATTTCACGCTAATTAATCACATGAAAGAAATCCTCACCTGACGGTTTCACTGCCATGTTACGCCCTCATAGGACTCACTCTTCGCAGTTGCTGATCACAAATAACGGAAGTAAAATGTATTTTCTTTCAAAATTTCATTGGAACATCTTCTGAACTCATGGAAGGAAACAGAACGAGTTGTTCTGGGCCAATATGCATTCTTGAGGTTATCCAGGATGAAAGCGCTGGCGTTCATGCCAGTTGTGGCCAAATTTGTGCGGTT
This sequence comes from Ancylostoma ceylanicum, assembly GCA_000688135.1. Lineage (NCBI taxonomy): Eukaryota > Metazoa > Nematoda > Chromadorea > Rhabditida > Ancylostomatidae > Ancylostoma > Ancylostoma ceylanicum. The sequence continues at coordinate 87,836 of JARK01001710.1, read as the reverse complement.
TTGACGCGATTCCCCTGGGTAATCTTAATGATCACTGCGGCCTTTGGGAGATTGAGGTTAGTTAGTAGCTGATTAAAGAAGGAATTGTACAAGGCAAAGCCAGTAGACTGGAGTGAAATTTAGCTGGTCTGAAGCATTCCCCAAAATGGTTTTACAGCACATAGGTAAACCACAGTGGAGGACGGAGAAAGTGGGCGGGAAGGGGCGTGGGGAAAAAGTGAAGTCTGCGCCATTTTGGGGACCGAGATGGAAAATAAAATTGATAAAAAGGGAGGCGGACATCTTGAACAGCAGTGGCCTACATTCTCCTAAATATAGGACATAGCTGGGTCAATGCCCCAGATTCGATTGCCCTACTTTCTCTGCCTGCCCCATAATCACAGTGGGGCAGCCAAAAGGTCATCAGAAAAGCAACGGTTCCTTCAAATGCAACAATTTCGTCCACGTTCATAAAAGGTAATTTAGCATTTGTAATGATAATTATTGTTATTTCTGTTATAATTATTGTTATTTCTGTTAGAATATAAACTGAATAAGACAATATTTACACTTGCTAATAATACCTGATCTTTTTATCTTCTCAAATGTGGACGAAAATCCTGGAAGGAGCACTGACTGTAGTGCCGACCCCTTGGCTGTCCAACAATAATTAGCGGAGCAGTCAGAGAAAGTAGGGCAACTGAGTCTGCGGCACTGACCCAGACATGCCCTATATTCAGGAAAATGTAGGACACTGCTGTTCAAGATGTCACGCACCCTGATAAAAATGGTAATTATTATGATAAATATTCAATAAAAACTATTTAGAAAATATCCATAGGAACAACTTTGAGGTGATTAAAGTTTTCACCTATTGCACTATTTCCTAGGTAACGCACTACAAGCCTACAGGCATAGCAAGCACAGACTTGAGAATGTGGATTCCACCTGCTTCTATTATTTGGAATTTTTTTCCTCTCTCTTCTCATGGCCTTTGGCTTACAGTGGTATGCATACGGTAGTCCTCTCACGGCGTAAGGCTTACGGTGGTATACATACGGTAGCACTAATTTAGGGGAATCTCAAAAGAGGTGAGATTACACTCCATCCAGTTCCACTTCCGTTGTATGACGTGATCCAATCTGGCGCCGCTCGCCAAGTCTACAGTATGCGTCAGAAACATGGTAGCGGCGCGCTACCGTATTTTCGACGCACCGTTACTGTATTTTTGCTCCATTAAATCTACGAAACGTTTTATTCACGCTTGGTTCAGTGCTGGGCCAAGAGAATGCATATTCTAGCGCCTACTGTCTATATCCACTTGCTCATATATCTTTCGATGTGGTCAGTAGGTTCCACTGGTTCCTGAGCCATAGGAGCAATTTATACTAGATGCGTGCGCCAATCGCGCGTCAAACGCATGCATCCATTTGCAGAGAACTTTCCATGAAGACAGATTAACGAGGCGTGTACATCCCCTCCGAAAAAAAAAAACGCACGTGCATCGTGAACGCGTGCGTCTAAGCTACGTCAGAGCAGCGTCTACCCTTGCTCTTCTTCATGTATAATAAAATTACACCCGTCAAACGCACGCATCTAATGTAAATTACCCTATATGCTCACTTTAAACTCTTTCCTAACTTGGACTGCTTAGAAAATCCCCTCGAAAAAATAGGAAGTGATTCGAACTCTAACCAATGGCTCGCCGAGGTTAGTGGTCTTACTGACTCATCATTTCTGGACCTATGGCGGAGTTGATGGAGGATATCCCTAAGCGATGTGCATCATCATATTGTTCAACAGGTGTTGATCCATCTAAATCCGGCGGCGGTCTTCCAAAAAATAGATCTTTTTGTTTTTTTCTGGATTCCTACCCTTTAAATTTTCAAATTCTTCTCCAATGAGTCATTTTCTTTGCTCTCGTAAATTTGGTTTTTTTTTGAGTGAGTCTCCATTATACGATCCACAATTTATGTCCCAGTCAAGCCATAGAAAATCGTTGCCAGCAGATCAAAGATCCTCTAAATTTGCATTCTTTGCGTTTTCTCAGCACTTGCGATTTGCCTATGCCCGAAGGAGCTTTGCACTGGATGATGAAGAAATTTGGCACAACTCACAACAGCGCTCTTCTAAGAGCAAAAAGCTTTTGTTGGCGCAGGATCTTAGAAACACGCTCCAGATGTTTTCCGGAAGCATGTATGTGGGAACGCCTGTCGTAGAGTCTTCGAGAGGACCACTCTTTCCATCACTCTCACAAAAAAAGAGGTCTTACTATTTTGCTGGCTACCCACGACGCTGGTTCCTTAGGTTTATTAGCAGGTGTACCTTCGCCCCTAAGTTCCAGCATGTTTTGATGGCTATTTTCCGGATGTTACTATACTGACTGGTGAAGTGTATCTGGCATTTCTCTTCGGATACTTGCTTGAACCTTGGCTTCCTCATATAAATGCTACTAGTTAGTCATCGTGTCGTAAGTAAATGTCAAGTGCAGTAATTTTCTTCCTGCAGCTTTTCTGGATAAGGGAAAAGGATCTCGGATGGGGACTTCTCGCCTGCCGTAGAGGGGGAAGGCCTGTTTTCCCGCAATGGACTGAGCCGCCATGAAAAAATGAACCTATCAGCCACTACGGAGCCTTCTCCTAAAATGTGTTCGTCAGTTCTTCCTATGTTTTTTTTTCTCTGCACGGTGCATCGTTAAGTTCAATAAATGGATAAATAGATAAATAGATAAATGAATAAACAAATAAATAATCGAGTAAATAAATGAATATTCCTGTGGCTAGTTGATTACAGCCGTACGGAGGGGTAATGTCAACCGTTTAGTGTTCACCCACCTGCAATATATTTATTTGCTCATGTAAAATCCTTATGCTCCAGGCAATGGCAGACGCAAAGGGGAAGGGGGCGGAGGGGGGGGGGCGCTCCCCCTTCGAAAATGGGTTGCCAAATTTTTGAAATTACTTCACAAAACATATAAAAATCTTGTATTAGTTTATTTTTATTTGTTTATTTTTGTTATTATTTTTAAAATATTGGTTGCTTATAATTTATTATTAAAATTATTATTTTTAT
>JARK01001710.1:58503-72220 GCA_000688135.1 Ancylostoma ceylanicum | reverse complement strand
CTCCCCCTTAAGATATTGCGGTAATTCGAGGCGAACATCGGTCCTCGAATCGCACAGGAACGACTTTGATGGTGTCAAACGTGTACATTTAATTTAATATGTATGTTCGAAATTTTTTTGTCCAAATATATGGTAGAAGAATACCCTTTGGTCAGCAAATTCTTGTAAAATAGGGATACAATTATTTTCTCATCTGCAGAAATACCAAAAAAGGCAACATATTTTGAACGCCATGGCGATCTCATTTTTTTCCACATGGATCCATTCCCATACCTATTCGAATAATAGTCGAAATAATCAAGCTTCTTGTACAAAGTTACTCGTAAAGTTTTCAAAGTTTTGCTGTAGTATTTTACGTTTCAATTATTTTGCTCCTACAAACGATCTCTGCTCGGATGGTTCTGGCAGTAAACTCTGGCATGAGATTTTCTGCAAAATGTATATATAGTGTGAGTACTTGGGTTATTGCAACCTCTTCTACTGATGAATCTTGTCAATTAAATTTTAAAGCAGTGTCGATTGTATTACCTGTTCTATTTATGTGGAAGATTGATAAAATAATTGTTTGCATTATGATTTGTCCTCGAAACTTCCCTATTTGATTGTCACACAATCGATGGGCGGATTTCGACCATGAGATTTACTTTCATGGAGATGCCAATGTTTCCAACGAACTCCTTGTACCTATCTATTTCCTTCTCTTACTGGCATTCCACTTCACCTTATTTCTACCCGCCACATCCTCCGGTTCATTCTAATCGGTAAATTCGAACTTGGCAACAACGCAGCAGCAGTGACGCTAACGATTATTGTAGCATGTGCGAGGAACCTTTCAAAGTTCTCTTCGCTGCTGGCAGAAGCAGACAACCAGAGCCACATGGGAATCCTCTGGTCTCTGCTCGAGATAGCCGCGCCGCTGTCTATCCTCTTGTCTGCGTAATTTAGAGTTCCCTGTATAAGGTTAGGCTGGAATAAGAGAATATGTCTCTATTGTGGCTTCATACTCATGCATGAGAAGAGTTCTTACACCAGCAATCATCTCAATTTGGATTTTTTCGAGAAATATTACCAGCAAGTTTATTTGAACTGTTGAATTAGCAGTACTCATTCATTCGCATTCGATTGCCTCTTTCACTAGCACCGCCAGCGTACCATTTTTCAACATTGCAACAGTATCATCTCCTCCTCCAATCAATTGACCATCAATGAATACCTTTAATACGAATATTCCATTGTAGTAATATGTAAAGAGTGGATAGCTCTAACATATACCTTCGGAACCGTTCTTGTGCCATATCGAACTTGAAACTCATCCTGAAACTTCTTGAGATCTAGCTCCTTATGTTTATCAAGGTCCACAAACTCGAAGTCGCATTCATCTAGCTTGAACGTAGCCAATGCTTTTTTTGCTTTTCTGAAGGGAAAAGTGGTTGCGATCTATTCATGCCACCTTTTAACTATCACTTTGTTGGCGTTTGTGTAAGTAAAAATCTGGGCCCGTAGTAAACCCCCCCCCCCCTAAACTTGGAATGAACTCAAATCAAATGCTAACTCTGAGTTAAGCAAGTTCACTTCAACGTCAACTCACTTAATGCGTATAACGTTATGAAGCTGAACACGGAGTTGATTGTGCTGTCATAGGAGTTTACTCGGAAACTTAATTCGGTGTTAAGCAAGTGGTTGACTCAGAGTTGACTGGTCAGAGAAATATAGAAATAGCGTTGCCAGCATCGGAGAGGCCGATAAGCACCTCCCGATCTACTCAAGCTCACTGCCGAGTTAACCTGCATAGTGACCGATTAACGGGAAATCGTCCGCATAAATTGCTCAATCAATCATGCAGTCTTTGGTATATTCTCGCCTTTTATGCTTTAGTACTATCGTGTCTTGTTTGATTGTATCGCTTATTTTACATGGGTTTAATTACCCAAGTTCGAAGTGAGATCGGCGCTACCTTGATGCTTTTTTGTGTATGCTGGAGCACGCGTGGCAATTAAGGAGAATAACCACCTCAATCTTTTCCTTTTTGAGCGCTGTCTGGTGGATGCCAATAGCCTTGAGTGTTTTGCGTAAATTGGGCCATCAACGTGTAATTTCACACACTTCTGGCTACATTCGGTAACATTGAAGAGAAAGAAGAACACTAACTTGCAGTACGGGCATGTAGATTTACTGAAAACCACTATCGGTTTGGATTCGATGTAGTAGTCAATAATCTCGCCGGGAGTTTTCTGAAAAAAATTAGTCGAAATATATACGTGAATAGAAGATTTTTTATGGTAACTTGCCTTACTAAGATCAATTTCGTCAGTAGACTGGGTAGCAGCAATGAAGAGAGCGAGGAAAGTAATCGCAGTTAAGTGCATTGCAGTAAGAAATGCAGGTGAGATGAAGAAGGAACTATGAAAGATACTTAGGCACGTGTGCCCATGTATTTATACATTTGCTATAGATAATGGACGACACTGCCAAGCTGAATCCTTAATGCAAATCATGGCATCATCACTTGTACATTACCCTTGATGTAAATATAACAGACGAAGGCCTTGGTCGTTTGTTCTTTAGGGAGGAGTTCCTCTCTACACCGCTTCAAATGCGATATGAGCAGAGTACAAAAGCTGCTTTGTTTGTTCCTGCTTCGTAAAAATTTGATTTTGAAGTTAAATCTGAAAGTATCACGGAAAATTCCTGTTTACTACTGGCTGCGAAGACAACGCTCAATCCAAACGAATAGCCATGACGCCGCAAATATGTCAATCTCAATCTTGTTTGGTCCAGTACAGATACTTCCTACAAGGCTTCCAGGCTGTCGACAATGTTGACTTAATTGTAAAGTTTCCCGTGTTTTTATTTTTCAGTAATCTATCTGTCTTCGTGGTCTTCTTCAGGTGCCCAAGACTGAAGCAGCAAAGTACAACACACAGACCGCACTTTCCCAGCAACATCTGGTTTATCAGAACGCACCATCTCCGCTGGAAGCTGTGGCATTTTTGAGTAAATCAAGCTGTATGAAAAGCATTCATCTCCAAATGGTATCGATCACTTGTACAGGTTCGGGACCGCCTTTCCCTCTCTCGCAATTTCTTTTACTTAAACCATCTCAGTAGAATCACTTCTACCAGCCTTTCACTTGAATTTAAGTTACAGCTGTTTGATGTATCATCATTTTTTCCTCAATCAACCTGACGTTTATCTTAACCTAGCTTATTTTTGCTTCAGGGCCTTTCTAAAGTTGTTATACACCTATTTTTTACTTGTTCACTTAACCTAGTTCCCGATTTTCACTTAACCCGTGTAATTTACCTCCGTTACGTTATATCGTGTCTTAAGATAAAAGTGTGATTTCACAAGTTTGAGATAATCACCTATTACCACGTGATCATGAAATAATCACGTTTGGCGAGCTGTTCAGTTACAAGTGCACCCCCACTTTACAGACGTGTTGTCTATCATGCAGTCCCACTTCTGAATAAGCGTCCATCCGCCAAACTCAAAACGCTACTGCTGCACTGAAAATCCACATCTTTTCGCCGATACACCAACATCCCTCGGTCACCAGCGTTGAGAACTTTGAGCTACTTTGGCGTTCAGCCATTCCTACAGCGCGGTATATCGCACGTCTACTTTGCCGCGCCACTCTACCCATACGTTGGTGTACGTGGTGCGTCGCGGCAGACGTGCAATATTCTGTGATGCAAGGATGATTTATCGTGATTGTACATTTGGCACAATTATGTGTTGTTCATGTTATGGTCGCTGAGCCAACATGCGCACTCTTCGACGAGCAAGGGGGATTAATTAGGGGTAAAAAATATTAGATACATGCGTTTGACGCGCGTGCGTCCATATGGTGAAGGGTACGTCACGCGTTGACTGCCTCGCGACGGCTGCGCGCTCTCTTCTTTAAGGGTTACTTCCCGCCTTGACCGGTTTTCCTAGAACATCTTCCGCAAATGGAGGCGTGCGTCTGAATAGTATGGATTGCCCAGAGATCGATATCCATTTATCATGCAAATAATAACGACCCTGGTAGGTCGTATATTCTCACAGTGTTCACGTGTGCGGCCGGAACTAGCCATCTCATCCTAAAATGTCGAAGGTAAGACAATTCCGTTTCTCGAGTGTTCTACGAATCAGAATCAGTAGTTCTCGGAATGACAGCGACATTGGATATTTGCCACTGTGTCATTGACGTTGTTGTTATGATGAAATTCGAATCGTAGCGATGTTTTCCAAAAAATCTTCGCGCATCCTTGGGTGACAACACGGTACGGTACAGCTGACGAAAATGTTGAGCGATATTCATTGAGAGCTCCTCATCAACTTTTTTAGCAATCCACGTCCTGATAGCCGAACTTCGGCCCAAATCCAGTTACATCATCATCTTTATGCAGTGTTCCATCTTATTTTGATCCTGAGGTTACTATAAGACAATCTCCAGACTTCACCAGCAATCGTGGCGATCGCCATTACAACCGGCTGTCGCCGCGATCGCCGGCGGTTGATAATGTGAATGAAGAGACTCCAGACGTGAGAGGGATGATAACTGATGTGGGCGGAGCAATCGATAAGCATCATTCCCACTAACATTTTTTATCACTTACATTGCCAGTTCATTTTGTGCACATCTTCAAGAGTGCGGGCGATGAGCTCCGTTTGGCAGCGATCCATGACGATATAACGTGGCAATCGATACGTATCATTTCCACAATCCTTATCTCTTATATCGCCGGTTTATTTTGATTCGTTTTGACCTGGCGAAGTTTGGGAATACTCTGAATGGAAAGAATATAATCGATTTGTTGGAGCAGGAAAAGATTATTCCGGCAGCAGAATGATGCCAACAATACTCGACTCGTAAAAGATAGTCTAGAAAAATGCTCTTCATTTAGGTAAATAAAAAGAAGACTGTACGACGGCGCAAGAAGGCCTTTCTCCAAGAAACAGTGGAGCAAAACTCAGGCGAAGATGAAAATGCAAAACCGGTTGTTATTCGAAGGATGCGTAATGTGTTACCGTTGATTAGGAGTTTTATTTCAGCCAACTGCACAGTCAGGCGGTAAATCTCCAACCCAAGTAAAAAAGGGCACTGACTCGATAGCCAGGAGGAAGAGAGAGCCACCGGCGGCAATTGTTGGCGTCCTGGACAAGTTTTTTGATTATGTGTCGGAATTAGGTTAGTGATTCACACATGAAAAAACGAAAAATCACACTGACTTGAACTATCGGTAGTCCTTTCAATTGGCAATGCATTCGGAGGGAGCTTGTGTAAGCCAGTATAATTGGCGAACTCATTCAGCCAGCTTGATACCCCCTTTTGCTAGACAGTAATGAAATTCTCCAAATATATCGCCCCTGAGCATACCGGTGATATAGGTCAAGAGATCTTTCCGGTGAATTTGCGGCTGATTTAAGTATACGTAACACTTCGTGTTCAGTCTTGTTTCCTCCAAATTCCATCAATCTATGGAGGCTGTACATACGTAAACCAAATTGGCTAACTTATTCACCTGGCTTTAGGTGTGGCTGGGATCAAAAAGCTCTACAACGAAAGCCTTGCCGTATACCGCGCTCCAGACCATCTTTACAAATTTACTGAATTTGAAAAGAATAAGGACAAAAACCGTTTCTTGGTATGAATGAATTAGAATTGCCGAATTCCTTTGTGAATGCCCGCTAAAATTGTCTTCCTACTTCACCTCAACTATTGTAGGATGTGGTCTGTCTCGACCACTCTCGAGTTGTTCTGACATTTGAAGTGCCTCCATGCCCAAATTATATTCATGCCAATTGGGTCCGGTTCGATAAACATGATCGAGTTTTTATTGCTACTCAGGTGAAGTCTGCGCGTACATATATCTAACTCATCTACCTATCAACCGATACATGTGTGGGATGTGTTTGGACACTCTCTTGGCTCCAGAAAAAACGGCAGTTTCAGGCTCCTCTGGAGAACACAATAGAAGATTTCTGGAGGATGATATTTCAAGAACAATGTTGTGCTATTATAAATCTTACAAACGTAAGTCGACATATATACATGGTGACAAGAAATTATGGAAAACAACTACCTCTACAACTTCTTCCGTTACATCTCATGATTTGTCTGATGCTTGTGGTTCTTTAGCACGTCCGTAACATGTTCAGAACTGCTAGCCAAGTGTCTAATGATCACCAGTGCGAGGAATCGCTACGACTGGTACCCAGTATAGCTGGAAAAACGGATATCCCCTGTGTCGAGGACGAACACCTCACAGTGGATACTTCCACGGCCTAAGGGAAAAGAAGCTCTCACTTTCATCTCCGATGATATCAGCACTGAAATACGACGATGTCTTGCACGAGCGCAGCTGCAAAATGATGTTACCTTGGTATATATTCTAAATGGTAATCTCAAGAAACAGGTCCGGAATAGATTGTATGACAGCGAACAGAGCATTTCAATAGATTGCGTCGTCTGCTCTTACGGGAAGACAGGAGACTGCTCAAAAACAGGGATAATATATCAGATAAAGTGTTTGAGCTGTGATGAGCAATATATTAGAGAAACTGGTCGTATACTTAGTACACGCATCAAGGAGCACTTGGCTAGCAAGCGCAGAAAAAGCTTGATCTCGGCGCTTGGAAGGCACAGGCAAGACGATCACGAGGGTGAGGATTTCGTTATAGCATGCACGATACTTGCACAAGAGACGGAGATTACTGCGAGGAAAACGATGGAAGCCTTCTGGACTTTGGTTAGAAATCCGAAAATGAACAACCGGAACGAGAGTGTAACAATTGCCAATGAACTCTTGCCCTTTGTATCTCTGTGTGATCTGCAGATGCGCGTATAATTCCCTGACACGACAACCATCTAGAGTGCAGGGTGACATTGTCTGCAGTGAGCGTGGGCAACAGCACGTGGACATTGTTCCGTAAACTCGGTGGACTCGAAAGTTGGTAAAGTGTTCCGTTGGGGCACTTTCTTCTGTGAGTTTGGGCCAATGCCGATATGTTAGGCAGGAGTGGACGAGACGTTTGGTGGTTCAGATCGTAAATCAAATAGCACCACTTTCAAGCCTTTGACAACGAAGTTGTGTCGGAACGTTAGGTCGACACAATAAATAAAGAGTTCATATATCAACCTGTGAGGCAGAAGCACTAAGAAATTACTAACACGAAAGATTCCGCACCAGCACGATACTCCGGTACCATTGATATACGTGGGATGCTCCAAAGGATACAACAATCCTTTCTACAGTACCGAACACATTATGGAAGTTAGTTGGAAAAAGGTATAGGTCTCTAGTTGCTCCTGGTTTGGGACAATGAGTGCGGAATTTCAGAGTTGCTCGAGTGCTTACCAGATCATCGAGGTTTTGATACTTCTTGTGTTGCTTACATATACGTTTATAGGAGCTTGAAGACACGGAAAAATTAGTAGAATACTTCCCTCCTACACCAGGTGCTTTTACCAATTATGGAAGAATGTTCGTAAACACTAAAAAGGTAAGAAATAAATAAAGAGAAACGAAAATGTGTTGTGTGCCTCAGAAAACCCAACCAGGTTTTTAGATGGATGAGGAAACAAAATTCGTCGTTTATACTCTAGAAGTACTGCCAGACGGCTGCTCAAATAGCCTCTTACTGAAACTAATCAAAGCAAAGAACGAAACCGGGAAATCTCCTTCAACTACCATGATTTTACGAATGCTTCGTATTGTAGGATCGGTATGTTGGCTAGTACTCATTTGATAGGCTAGATGATGGCTAGGAACGATGATTTTCGTTCTCTTCTGAGCCGACTCTACTCCAAATTTGGATTTGTGATGATACCACACCATTTCAGTCAGAGAGAGTTGCATCAGGACCAGTTGTTGTTCATTGTGTGTCTGGTGTTGGCAGAGCAGGAACTGTAATACTTATAGACGTTATATTACAACGTTTATTCACAAATCAGCTGCAAGTAGATGTAAGTTCACGTTTTAGCAAATGCATCAGAGCTTCCTGAGTTTCAAGGCTTAAAAATTGTATCACTGTCAAGGGATGCCTACACAAGAACACCATGGATGCAACGGCTTCAGGGCAATTTATACTAGATGCGTGCGACTATATGATGAAGAGTAGGAGCCAGTCGCATCGCAGCTCAGGCTCAAGCGTTTACCGCTTTGCGACGGCTGATAAGTCGCATCTAGTATAAATTGCTCTTTACATAAATTTCTGGTGAGTTATTTCTTTTCACATTCCAGCTCGTTCAAATGTTTCGTCACCTTCGTAATCAAAGGGCGTCATGTCTGCAAAGAGAAGCACAGTTCTTGTTCGTCGTCGCCAGTGTTGTCGACTATATTGGAGTTAGTTAATTTCTTGCGTTCCATTCCAATGTTATAGTCCGTTTCGAAAAAAAGACGCTAGGTGAGTATTCGTGGCCCATGACCAGCTTTTTTCGTCTGCCTCTCCGAATGTGTACGGCACTATTCCTCGCGTTCCCTCTTTTTCAAATATTTTCACTACCGTGCCCCGCGGCGGAATACATCGCACCCGATTTTTCAGCTTTTCGCGTCATGAAAATTTTAAAAATATTACTTTTGGCAAAGCATGCTGTCGACATCGAAACCGTACAGCTAAAGTACTTCAATACTACTGTACATCCCTCAGAATATCATCGTAGAAAATCTGATTCAGAACCTTCGTTCATATTCAAACACATATGTCTTGACTTAGTTGGTTGGGCCAACTTTATATTCGCTGTTCCTTGCATAGGGATGATCACTGCTGTAAAGTATTGGGTTGGGCAATAAGTTCGTGCGGTTTTTCAGGTGCATTAGAAGTACTGTTTTTCACGAACCGCATAAAGCACAACAACTGATTTATGTAGCCCCTTTCCTCCGCTATTAATGTTATCAGAGACGGAGCAGCTCGGCGATTTCCTTCCCATGAAAAGCCACATTGTTTGGGACGACCAATTTGTGACTCAACTGCAACTTCTCAGTAGAACTCTAGAAATTGCCCAAGAAAAGAACCAAAATAAGTAGTTAGAGACTGATTCAGGCTTGTGGAGGTTGTATGAGTAGGTTTACCTTTCATTCTAGAATGTACGATACCGTTTTAGTGGTATTTGCCCGGAGGCGACGCGCCCTCTCAATGTAGGGGGTCACCTCGGACTGAGCTCCTCGAACTTTTTTTCGCGAACAGAATCAGTTGAACTTAGTTTTCGCTAGAATTTAACATTCTTAAGCCCCACTCAGAGTTTTGCCGCCGAGCGAGTTGTCGCTGGGCGGCAAGTGAGGGGCGGGGACACGTGGTTGCCGCCGAACGCTCGGCGAGTTTTGCCGCGCGCGGCAAAAATGGTACGGGGCATTCCTTGTCGCCGCTCGCTGGGCGAGCTCGCGGCGAGCTCGCCGCGGCAAAATACTATGAATGACCCCCTAGCGAGTTTTGCCGCGGCGAGCTCGCTCTTCGTAGCAGCCCAGTATGTTGTAACGTGGGCGACTCGCCCGGCGGCAAAACTCTGAGTGCACCATTAGTGGTTCTTCTTTACACCTAGAGCAAAACCTGGCGCGTAAATGTCTCACTGTTCTTCAAACTCCACTTTTGGTAGGGGGACATTATCTGGGCTAAAATTAACCTCTCTGAGGCGAGCATCCATTTCTGCGCATTCTTTTCAACAGTAGTGGCTTCCCTTTACATGTTTTCTTTGATATCTTTCGCCTTTTGAGTTGAATTCGATCCATGATAGAAGTCAAACAGTAGGAGTGATCAGGGGTTGTCGTCCTATTCAAAATGGTGCATCACATTTCAGGCGATAGAAAATGAGGTGCAGCGAGCACTGAGGAAATCGGCTTGAATATTTACAAAGAGTAAATTGAGAGCTACAAGATGGTTACTGACAAGGAATCAAACAAACTTTGGTCCCCAGTAAAAAATTAAGGTGAAAAAGCCGCACGAACTTATTGCCCAACCCAATAATTCAATACATTAAAAGTTGCCTTCAATCCTTTTTAGTATGTTACCTGTTCGTTGCCTATACCATACCTTTTCCAGACTCGGTATCCAGGCAGATATCGTGAAAAACGAGACAAGTTCAAAGAAGAGTACAGAAACACTATCAGTGGAACGGCAGAGAAAAAAGAAGGAGAAGTAAAGCAAGCTGAAAAGGCTGAAAAACCAGCTCCGAATGTAAAGGCGTAGAAAGTTAATAGACACGATTCATTCAAAAAACAAAACTCTTTATACGCGTCACATGTGAAAATTAAATAAAAATGTGCTGCAGCGTTTTTCTTTTCTTGAGTTTGAGTAACAAAATGGAGCATGAAAGATCGTGCAGTGTACGGACTCTTGCAGCTTATTGTCTTCAAACTGTGCAAGCAAAAGCTCTGCTCTCCAGGATCTGTTTATACTTCTCTGCACCGCAATCGCCGCGCATATGCAAGCCGTTCGAAAACGGTTGGTCCCACACTAGACATTTGACAATGATATGACCTGCCCTACACGTTCTGACTTGTTTGCATTTTGATTGGTTACTGTACATCGAGATAGCTAACAAGTTAGAGCGTTCTGGACGTGTCAACTAACAAGTCAGAACGTGTAGGACAGGCTAACTTGTCAACGTGTGTTACGTGCCCGCTCCCTCAACTCCATTTTGCCCGTCATACTCACAGAGCGATGTCGTGAGTGTTCATCGGGTCCTGTTTCTGCTTTTTCTTCAAGAATCACGTGGCTACGGTATACATAGTTCTCTCATTCCTCTGGTTGTTTCAACTTATAACCTACTAAATCGGTAGAATTATAAGGCAATTTATAGTGCGTGCAACTGAAGCGCATGCCTCTATATGATGAAGAATAGGGGCGAGTCGCATCGCAGTCACAGCTCAGTCGCACACGTTTGCGGCCTTGCGACGTCCACGCGTTCTTTTCATTGAGAACTTCATGCCGCGTTGACCGGTGTTTATAGAAAACTAGATGGCATACCCGGCTCCGCTCGGGATTCTACTACCCCGAGCTTTTCATGCTGATGCGATTAATAAGGGCACAAATTCACCATTCGAAGTGCTCATGATTTCGGTGATCACCATGTCAAGTAGTCTCGTTAACCTTTTTTTTACATGTTCGAACATGAAAAAGTCGTTAAAACCAATTAATCGGTACTTTCTTGCAAAATAGTTGTCATACTCGTGTTAGACATATTGGAGAACCCCACCTGATATGTCCTCACCCGTTCCCGAGTGTAGGTGAAAAAAATCGACAAAATCAATAAATCTATACCCGCGCCCAAAATGGTTGTCATATTCGTACTCAGCGCATAGGAGAACCCTAGCAGACACGTCGTCGCCTGTTCCCGAGCGAAAGTGAAAAAAAACCGATAAAATCAATAAATCAATAATTTGGTGCAAAACGGTTGTCATATTCGTGTTCAGCGTATTGAGGAACCCTAGTAGGCATGTCCTCGCCGGTTTCGGAGCAAAAACAGCGAAAAATCAATAAAATCGATATAATCGATAAGCTAATCGATAATTCCCATCGTTAGGTAGCCTATAACCTCCGCCGGCCCATGATAGACCTACATGCAAAATTTGGTCCGGATTGGTTCACTCTCCGCGATTTCTATTCATTACATACATACTTACATACATACAGTCCTTCCGAAACGACGGGTCCGATGAGGCCGGCGCGAAATCTTGAGGCAACGCGGCTACGGCGCGGGTCAGCTTGGCTGTTTGGAATAAAATTAATGAAGAAACTTAATGAATAGAAAAGTTATGGTAATAAAGGTAGTAAAGTGGTAGAAAGGATTGTAAATATTTTAAAAATGGCACCCAATGCAACGACAAATGCTTATCGAATTGGTGTGTGCTGCCAAGCCCACTGTGCCGCCTCTTGATCTACCGACCGCCTCATCGGCCCCATCGTTTCGGAAGGACTGTACACACACACGCACAAACTTTCACTTTTATATATACAGATTCTTCGCAAATGGATGCGTGCGTCTGAAAGTCGCACGCAAGTCGCATTTAGTATAAACTGCCCTATTTCTGGACCAATAAAGTGAATACATAGCAACTATAGGAGACTGTCATCAGACTTCACCAGCAATCGGCGCGATCGCGATGACAGCCGGCGGTCGCCACATGGATAGTGCAAATGAGGAGAACCTTGTCGAATGACGAAGGGGCGTAGCAATCAATAGATATAGTTTCAATTATCGGTATCACNAAATGAGGAGAACCTTGTCGAATGACGAAGGGGCGTAGCAATCAATAGATATAGTTTCAATTATCGGTATCACTTACATCGCCAGTTCATTTTGAGCATCATTGAGGAGTAACGGCGATGAGCTCCGTTTGGTAGCGATCCATGGCGATGTAACGTGGCGATCGATACGTATTTTCTCTACTAAACTTATCTCTTATATCGCCGGTTCATTTTAATTCAATTTGGACACGCGAAGTCTGGGGATACTGTAGGATATGAGGCCGGCTAAGAGTATCCCCAGACTTCGCCAGTTCAAAATGAATCAAAATGAACCGGTGACATAGAAGATAAGGATAGTGGAAATGATACGTATCGATCGCCACGTTACATCGCCATGGATCGCTGCCAAACAGAGCTCATCGCCTCTTTCTTCTGGAGTCTCCTCTTGACTTCATCCATGTGGCGACCGCCGGCGGTCGTGGCGAAGTCTGTGGGTACTCTAAGTATGTCAGATTTTCGGTAGAAGATTTAAGGGCAATGTATAGTCGAAGTGTGCGTCAGTCGCGCGTCAGGCGCACACATCCACTTGTAGAATATTTTCCATGAGGGGCGATCCACACAGCAAGTGCATCCTCAATGAAAAGAGCGCGCGGCAACAACGAGGCCGTAAGCGCGTGCGTATGTGCCGCGTCAGCGATGCGACTGGCCTTACCATCCATTAAATAGACGCTCGCTCGTCGAACTCAAGCACCTAGTATAAGTGGCTTTTTGGATCTCATATGTTTCTTTACCACAAGCACCAGTTTTTTTTCCACAAAACTGTTGCTGTAGCCAAGAATTTCGCAAATTCTTCGAAAACACTATATTTTGGAGCATCAGCATGCATCTTATAAGAATCCCTTGGATGAAGCCTTACACCAGGTGTGAGCTGTAAGCCTGAACGCGTAT
This sequence comes from Ancylostoma ceylanicum, assembly GCA_000688135.1. NCBI lineage: Eukaryota > Metazoa > Nematoda > Chromadorea > Rhabditida > Ancylostomatidae > Ancylostoma > Ancylostoma ceylanicum. The sequence goes on along the minus strand of JARK01001710.1, from coordinate 59,101 downwards.
TTTCGAGAACGAAAAAGCGGACACGGGACGCAATCCCGTACCAGCCTTCGTCATAGCCACCATGTCTATTCGACGCATAGGGTCAGCGATCCGGTAATGGCACCCTCGTGGCCATCTGAGGCTGGCATCGATCGTCGATGTCCAACCGCTGCTGCTGCTGCTGCTGCTGCTGCCAGCGCTCGTAACTGCTAATCCATTCTTGTCTCGTATTTCCTCTATCGACCTCGCTGCGAGCACCCATTTCGCTGTTCGCTTGGGTAAATTGTTTCTTTAGAACCATATGTTTTTCCTCTCCATGGCCAGAACGGTCTTTGTAACGTTGCCGCTTTCGCGCATGCACTAGCAAATTGTAACTCGTCGCTTTGAGCTTAGGGATTTCCCGCAAGCATTTTTACGATGATTTTACAAGCGAACGTTGTGATCTAAATATTCCAGTGAGTATAGTCAACTCCAAATGTCCGTAGACAAGAGTTGGGGCCGCGGCGCGGGTCTCTCGCTGTCTGCTGCACGGATTCAGCGTGGCATGCAGGGCAGAGACGCGGAGGAAAATCGCGCCGCGGTCCCAACTCTTGTCTACGGACATTTGGAGTTGACTATA
>JARK01001710.1:41293-54788 GCA_000688135.1 Ancylostoma ceylanicum | reverse complement strand
CGTACCCTTATCACAGCGGCGTACCCGTCTTCCCCCACTTTGGGCGCCGGCGTCCCCTTATCACAGCGGCGGACCCGTCTTCCCCACTTTGGGCGCCGGCGTACCCTTTCACAGCGATGGACCCGCTGAGGAACGGTAAACCACTTGGGGATATGATTGGTGTACGACAGCCGCCCTAGTGATCCTTCACTATAGGATGAATGAATTTCGTGACACACAGACACGCACTCACACACACTTACACACTTACACACAGAATAAGCCCGTTATTATTAGTCATGATCATCTTCCTAATTCAAAATGGAGAAGAAATTAGAAAGTTTCTTCTCCTCGTGAAAATTTACTTCTTGCGGTCAAACATTAGTAAATGATACATCACGTCGGAATATTACAGTCCTTCTCAAAAAGATAGACAGATTGCGCGACTGAACCATCGCTCATAGCCTTCAATCTATACAACATAGAATGAAAAATATTTTGATCTCCGCACGCACCGCGAAGGTAACGCGTTCAGGCCATATCTCCTATGTCGCTTTGGGAACGTTTTCCGACGCGGAGAGAGCGTGCCCTATGTAAGAGGGTCGAGTAGGTCCCGCCGCGATTCTGCAGCCCCGACGCTAAGAAACCGCACGCGCAGTCCGTCTCTTTTTGAGAAGGACTGTACATTTTAGCAGCTGGTTTTGTCGTGTTGCTGTTCTATGGCCCAGAACGCAATCAATTGGGATAGGTTTTCGAGGCACTCGAGTCTCACTTTACTCTATTTCATATCGAAATTTGAAAACTTGAAAAAAAAAAGCCTTTTGAAAAACGGGGGATCAATTCTACCCCAACCAGGTATGCGCCTGTGGTCCGCGACTTGACTGGAAGTCTCAGGGTCTCCGTTGCACGTGTCTATTCTTCTATTTCTGTCTTCTGCATCCATTATGAACTTGCTGTTGTTCACTATTCTGGAGCATCATGATTGCATGAAAAAAAAAAACTGACCACACTAACCTTTCAAAGCTCAATCACTATTCGTCATCTGTGTTATCTTCGTTCTATTTGTTGCACTGTTCTCTGCCATCGCACTCTGTCACTCACATTTTCCCAAGCAATCCAACTCTTATCTCTGTTGAAGTGCCCGACAAACACAAGTAAACAGCGCTTCTCTCACTTTATTTCTACTGCTGAACCCTTGTGCCGGACTAATCGCTTCAAGCCCTCGAACAGTTCCAAGGTTATTCTAGGGTTCGACTGAGAGGATATTACTTCTGTAGTGAAATTCCCGTGACATCTATGTGATTTTGCTCATTCTCTCAGACGTTGACGAGCTTTTGGGGATGTTTTCATTCTACTTCTGTCCCCGCTACGTATGTCGACAATTCTTTGAGAGCTGCCGTTCGCGACGTGCCTCAAGATTTATGTGCACACAACACTAGCACCTCACTCCTTCTTTCCTTTGTTGTCTTTGTTAAATTTTGAATTCTGGATCCCCTCAAAATTCACAATTTTTTCTTACTCGTTCGCTGTCTAGCTGTACAACAATTTTAAAACTGGAGTAATGGTAACAATAATGTACCTAAGTTGCTGGTAGCAATATTTTCTTTCAAGCAGCATTTTTGAGTGAAATTTTCGCATCATTTTTTAAAATCTGCTGCGAATAAATTGGAACCATTGCAGTAAATAAATTGTCCCACATGAATTAAAGCCCATAGGAAGCATGTAGTTTCACGGAAACTACTTCTCTGAAGAAGAACAAAGACCAGTACCCGTATTCATTAACGTTCCCAGGAGGGAAGGGATCTACCCGTTCTTCTGAAGTGGACGAGTTTTCCCGGTTAAAATGGGCCTGCTTTGTAAAAAGGGCTCGTCTCAATCAACAGTGAAAGGTAGCGGTACAAATAACGAGATGCATATTTTGCTAGAGAAACTCGTCCACACTTGGTGATGCTTGAAGCTTAGAACCCACCCAGCAACTTTCATGAATACGGGTCCAGGACTAGCTGCCCTCCCCCGAAATTCAGGTGAGCTCAACTCTAAGGTCAATTCTAGGTTGAGTTGGATCATCTGGATGTCTGCTGGCATCACTCTTACCCTTTTCCAGTAGTAGAATAGTAAAGTAGTTTAAAATGTCAAAAAATAAGAGTATAAGATCCAGCGTTATTCTCCTCGGTAGGGGGTGGTAGGACGAAGGATTACTATATATGTATGAGCCCAGAAAAGGTAAAGGTTCTCACTTATCAGCGTCAACTGAGACAGTTTTCTTGCATGATCACGATTGCTGTAAAATTAAACTTGGACACTGATGTAAAAGCTATGGTTTCTTCTATGTACTAAGCACTGTGCAATCCAACACACTAATAACCATGATTTCCTAAGTGCTGCGCCTGCAAACTGCATCAATTCCAATTGGCTCCCTCCACGCATCTCATTATACTGAAACACTGGCCTCTCGGCCAATGCTGACTCCTCCGAGACAGCTCAGTTAACGACCAGCTCTGGATATCTCGTCGATGGGCGGGGACCCTGTTTCGAAATTCCATATGACGTGTATTAGAGGTTTTGAAATGAGCCATGTACGCCCTGACCCGAGCTTCCTTCTCTTCACATCTCATGCTTTTGATGGACTTCCATCCTCGCTGATTTCTTTTCTAAACCAAGCGCTAAAATTGAGGAGTCTGTAGAATAGACAATGTAAAACGATTAACATAAACTGCATGAAGGTCTATTTGTATTCTTCCCTGCTGTGTGATCATCGGATTATCCCCTGAATACATCACAGAGATTACCCATGGTGAACGTGTTGACGTTGGTGTTAATGATGGGTAAATTTAGTATTGTTAGCGCGCTTACAACGGGTAATTTCAATGAAGCATGCGGCCTCGGGACTCCACTTGGCTTTGAGAACTATATGATAGCCATGTAAACCTCCTACATAATATCGGAACAAGTAATAGTAATATTTCTCCTCCAGGAAAATTTCCTTTGGCACCATCCAGGCGAAGCATACCAGTTCCTGCTCAGAAATAAAATTACCTTAAGAAATTAAATTATTAAGGTATTAATTATTAATTATTAAGAAATTAAGAATAAAATTACCTTTACTTGAATCTGTGGTTCTCTCTAGCTTTCGTTAATGGCTGTTGACGAACTTTGTTTACTCCTTCCTTTTTGTAGAATTTGCTCTATTTTCTCGCCTTCATAAATTATTGGTTTCATAATCCTTATACGTATTGGCTTTCTGTTGGTGAACTTCCCCTACCCATGTTGCCTATGATCCTTTGGTCTTACTCCCGTAAATGGCAAATTTGTCCTTGGATTTTTTTCGCCAAGAATTCTTGCAAAAACTAAGTTCCATCGACAGAAGCATAGTATCTAGCTTTGGAGGTTTTTGCTTCATACTAAAATAAAACCTCTGGGCAAGTTTACAAAGTCCTAATTTGCCTTGAATCAAGTTCCAGTCGGCTTTTCAAATATACAGAGTAAATAAAGTAAATATCGGCCTTACGTTCTTTAGCCTTCGGACGCAAAGAGCAAGCCGAGGTGAGGCCTCAGGTATCTTTTGACCAAGCACCTTCCTCGTAGCTTTCTTCGCAGGTTTTTCGACATATTTTTTCCTTTTGTCCGCGAATTTTTTTCTCCTCATGCGAAGTGGGCGAGTCGTAAGGAAGCAGCATTCATGTGACAGTGACCTCCACGCTGCTTTACTCATTACACAATTCGATTTTCCACTCCTCTTTGGTGTAGCGAATGCTAACTCCTGCTGAAAAGCAGATTTCATGTGTTTCTGTATTCGCTAAAGAGTCTGAAATATATAAATACTTATTTTTGAAATATTTATGTAGCTGTCGTTCCAGGCGTGAACTCCCCCTGTAAATTGAATGTCGAGGTTTTTGCTCTTGTCCCTTTTTGGATTCATAGTGGTTTCATTGCTATCTGCCTGAGAGAACCAAAGCTTTTTTTGCTTGCTTTAAATAGCATTTAATTAACTTTCTTGTTGAAAGGGGTTAGGTAGCAACACCAAAAGATTAATTGCTTGGGAGTATGGTTAGCAAAAAGGTGAAAATGCCTCAGCCAGGCACTATTGGGGAGGCATAGCGACATTTAGATGTCCATTCTAGTTCACCTAGGCAAACATTCAAGGCCATTTAATTAGAGAAATACGACCCATTGCTAGAGTACTTGCCATTCATTTAATCTAAGCCCTATTAAATCATGAGAGGGAAGGCTCTAAGCCGTATGAAAAAAAAGATGTACAGGTTTTGAAAATCATACAGTATCGAGTAGTATTTATTTATTTATTTATTTATTTATTTATTTATTTATTTATTTATTTATTTATTTATTTATCCAGTAGTGGCGAACGCAGAAAGTGGGCGGGAGGGGCGTGGGAAAAAACTGGGGTCTTCGCTGTTTTGGGGCCGGGGCAGGAAAGATAATTAGTAAAAATTAAGAATTAATATATAATAGAATAAAAATTAATAATAAAATGAATGAATAAAAATACACTAATACAAGATTTTTATCCTCACAGTAAAGTAATTTCAAAAATTTGGCGACCCATTCTCGAGGGGGGGGGGATACGAATGGTGGGGAAGTTTTATGTGCGCATTCCCAGAAAAATATTCCGGAATTTTTTCTTTGATTTTTGCTTTCTTCCGTTCATTTTAGATTCCGGATAATGTACAGACTCGGCGGTTTCCAATTGATTTGCCTTTCAAGTCCTTTCATTGCCCCAACAAGGCCATAAATGTGTTAATATACTTATTGAGTCAATTCTTGGCAGATCAATCCGTGCGAATTCCTGGAAGAGGTCAAATGCAAGCCACGAACACATCGGTCGAAAACTCCTCATATGTATGTTGACTGAGTGTTCACATACGTCATTTAGGGACTCAGTAATTCTAAAAGCTCTGAACATAACTCTCCGAGTGCTCGCTGTTCGATTCAGCTGCATCCGTGCAGCAGTGTCGATTTGTTTGTGCCGAACGTTCTCGCCGGCATTCTGCAGCACCGCATAAATTTCTCTCCAAACTATTCATAACAACGACTATTTATCGACTCGATCGTGTTCACCTCATTCCTCCCATCATTTCCTCACACTGGACGAGTTCTCACACATCATCATTGCTGTTGATAGCGCGTCGCACACGTATAAGTGTTGTCATCCGGCGACGGCGACGACCACAAATTAGGCCCTAACGAGCACGTGCCGGTCGTGGCAGCGCGGTGACTGGTCGGGATCAGCTGCAGCGCCAGCCACAGTTCATGACGTGTGTGGTCCGTTGTGTGTGTTTGTTCTCCCACCACCTCTTGTGTACAGCATTGATCGCATGTGCACGTGCTGGTGTGCGTCCTCGTCGTCGTTACTTGTCGCCCACAGTCAGCTGTTGCATTTTTATCACACCATTCTCTGTGTTGTTAAGCAAACCGCAATGTCACCGTGGTTTTCCGGGTTTTCTTGGGATCATAGCCGTTCTGCCTTGCCCAAAATTTACGGTAGTAGGCCCTTCTAAAATAATTCTTCCATAGCATGGGTGCATCATTGAGATTACCCTGGGTAAACCATTGACGCTCGTGTTAACGATTTGGGTAAATTTGTATGGCGTTAGCACGTTTACCCTAGGTAATCTCAATGATGCACGCAGACCCTGGCGATGTTAGGGAATTCGGGAACAAACTTCCGAAAAAATACACTAAGAATAAACGAACTCTGCTCAAACTTTGAAGTTTTTGTTGATTTTGGCAGAATCCAGTAGGAATTTACCCAATAAGAAATGAGTAGATTTTGCTAGAATTTACTTTTTGGGTAGAATCGAGCGAAATTCACTGAAATTTCCCCGAAAAATAAGCGAAATCTGCGCGACTATGCACTTTGCGTGAATTCCAGCAGATTCCGCGAAAACAGATTTTTCCAGAAGTAAACTTCTAAAAGTTAAACTAAGTCTCATTACTCAGGATGTATTTGGCTCTTCATATGCACTTCTTTCGGTATCTGTATTTATACGAACTTTATACAGCATATTTGCTGTATTTCCTCATTACTTACTCCATTTTACCACTTATTATTTGCATAATTTATTTAGTGCAAATACCATCTACTCCAATTTTTTTCAAATGCAAAAATCACTTACATAACACCACCCCAAAAATCCCAGGTACAAATTTTTCGAGAATTTTCCAGTAACAATCTCTACGATGGTTATCTAATCTAAAAATAATCTCGCACTAATGACGCAACCCTGAGACAATCAGAAGGGCGACTGAACTCTTTGCGGACGTCAACTTGTCAAGGTTAAACTTAGCCATTCATTGCGATTGAGCGGGTCCACGTATAGAACTACCCATTTGTCTATTTGTTTATATATTTACTTGTTTACTTGTTGTTCGGACACTGAGGTTCGTTCAGTAGGCTCGTCTGGCTTTATAGGTGTGTGCAGCTTTTGAACTCCTATCAATTCCTCTCTGTACAGGTATTTTTTCCTTCAAATCTTCACTGCAGAATGTTGGATGAATTTTCTCTGGAAAGAAACATCGTCTTTTGCTTTACATGGTTTTTTTCTGGCTTGAGCATCTTTGCAAATCGTTTCTTCACTTGTTCCACTTACATTTCGCTATTTTTCATGTTGCATTTCCTGCCCAACTCCTAAACTTGACATTTTCAACTTGACATTTTCCTTGTAGCTGACTTTGTTATACTACTATACTCTCGTTGCCAATATTTTGTAGCCGTTTTCCTTCATTAAAATACATTTGTTTTTCTTTGTTTTGCTGCATTTTTGGACGCTGAATACTTGCCTTACTTTAGTCATGTATATTTACTCAGAAAATACCTGGAAATTCTTGTCCATGATCCGCGATTTTACCTCGAGGTCTCGAAACCGCTTTGCACCTTGCATTTCGTAGCATTTCTATGTTTTCTCTTTTCGCTTCGAAATAGAACGATTTCTCACCATTGTTTGTGCAGAGGTTTCTGTGAAGTTTTTCGTTCCATTGTTCAATTTCCGGCTTATTTCCTGCTCGATTCTCCTAGTTTCCGTTGTGCTAGCTGCGAACGTAACAGAAAAATTAGTAGAGCGAACGACTATCAAATATAAACAGAGCAGATGGTTACACTATTGGTTTTCTACCCTCTCTTCTTAAGTGCCTCCCTTGATATGCATCATATTCGTTAAGAGAGTCTTACAGTAGACGTTTGTGGCGTTGGTTTATTTGTACTTACTACATATGCAATTACTGCTTTGCACAAATTTTCACGACTACTCTTCTGTGAACTCGGCTTAGGGGTTATTGAGCGGGCTGATCACGGACATCATAGAAGGATTTTATGGACTTCGTTGACTATGCTTATTAATGCTTTTTCTCCATCGTCGGAGCTCATTTGTGGGTATAACATTCTTTATAACATGAAATTCGTGCGTAGATTTGCCACTTCTAGAACAATTTATTTATTTATTTGTTCATTATAGAATAATTTTTGCGTATAGATTTATTTTTGTTCTACTTTGTTCTTATTTTTATTTGCTAGTTCACTTGTACAGTCGCGACGGTAGAATGTGAAAATTTTCGCGGGATTCGCGGGATTCGCGGGATTTGCGGGATTTTTGTATAATTGCTTTCAGATTTTCTACACATAGGCAGAGTGCAAAGTGTTAGTTTCAACTCTGCAACATGTCGGGGAAGTGCGCAGCGCGCTGCATAGGTTACTCTTCAGCTCACTCTTGGTAGCGACTCAGGAGACTGCTGCAAAGTGAACATCACGTCCAAATTTCTTCCAAATTTGCACAAATCGACTAGCAAAAATCTCCATCTCTTAAACTCCTTATAAGACGGCGTCGCGGTGATTGGAAGAACTCTCTGCCGAGTAGCGCATGCATGTGTTTTCTTCCTTGGAAAATGAGTGTTTGCGTAGTCCTGTTGAATTAAAAATAGCCGAAAATTACATGGTTTGAGATTCAATTGCTCATTTACAGTGTTCTGTTCGTCCAGAGCCAATCTCTTCTCGCTAGTCATAACCACAATCAAGCACTCAATCGTACTATGACGTTTCCATGTTATCATAACTAACTTGACCTTTTCTCAATTCCGGGTGCCAAGGTTCCTTCGCGCCTGCCTCGCGGATGCTGCAGGGTGGCGGGCCATGTTCGCACCTCAAACTACGGGTCCGAGGATGTTTGACCTTTGTAATGTTGCAAGGAAACTCTAATCTATACTAGCAGCCCAACTGCATCAATTTCCCCTTGGAAAGCTCAAAAAATAAAATCACGAAAAATCGATTTTTCGCGATTTTGAAACCGATTTTTAAAGCGATAGAGATGTCATTTCCTTCATCCTCCTGTTAGTCTCAATGTGCACATGGAATCGCATCTATTATTAGGAGTGCATTTCCCTTAACTCCATTCAAAACGCGGAAAATGGCTTATGAAGTTTGTCTGAACTCGCCAGAGATTGTGTTCATTGTCATGTTTGCAAGCGTTTCTTCCAAGATCAGGAAAAGGTGAGCACTGTCTTGAATAAATTTCCGAAATTGCAATTCACTGAGACTGAGATTAAGAAGGAAAACACGTAGAAGAATGCTTGTGCCATGAAAAAATCGGTTTCAAAATCGCGAAAAATCGATTTTTCGTGATTTTATTTTTTGAGCTTTCCAAGGAGAAGTTGATGCAGTTGGGCTGCTAGTATAGATTAGAGTTTCCTTGCAACATTACAAAGGTCAAACATCCTCGGACCCGTAGTTTGAGGTGCGAACATGGCCCGCCACCCTGCAGCATCCGCGAGGCAGGCGCGAAGGAACCTTGGCACCCGAAATTGAGAAAAGGTCAAGTTAGTTATGACAACATGGAAACGTCATAGTACGATTGAGTGCTTGATTGTGGTTATGACTAGCGAGAAGAGATTGGCTCTGGACGAACAGAACACTGTAAATGAGCAATTGAATCTCAAACCATGTAATTTTCGGCTATTTTTAATTCAACAGGACTACGCAAACACTCATTTTCCAAGGAAGAAAACACATGCATGCGCTACTCGGCAGAGAGTTCTTCCAATCACCGCGACGCCGTCTTATAAGGAGTTTAAGAGATGGAGATTTTTGCTAGTCGATTTGTGCAAATTTGGAAGAAATTTGGACGTGATGTTCACTTTGCAGCAGTCTCCTGAGTCGCTACCAAGAGTGAGCTGAAGAGTAACCTATGCAGCGCGCTGCGCACTTCCCCGACATGTTGCAGAGTTGAAACTAACACTTTGCACTCTGCCTATGTGTAGAAAATTCGACGGATAAAGGTGAAAATCCGCTATTTTCAAGGGCTGGAAAATTGCAACCTTGTTGAATAATTTTCACATCGAACTGTTCGTCACCATCTACTGAACTCATTGGTGCTGTTGAAAAATCTTCAAAAGGGAAATTGTCATTATAGTGAGCAAAAAATTAAGGAGCTCTCCGCGTTTGACCCTAATTAGTGGGCGGGGTCAAAGCAATTAACGAACTTCTTAAAATATTTGGTGGCAGCCGCAAAAGTGAGGTGTGACCGAGGCACGAATAGATGCAGAATGTCATTCTGCATCATGTATTGTTTTTTATTTTGAGAAATACCCACTCTGAAAGCAATTATACAAAAATCCCGCAAATCCCTCAAATCCCGCGAATCCCGCGAAAATTTTCACATTCTACCGTCGCGACTGTATTTTATTTACCCTCAATTTTTTTTATTTTGGATTTTATTTTACTGGATTAGGCATCCTTCTTGTTTCCTCCTATCATAGTGCACGTCTAGCCCATTGTTCTCTCATGAACGTGAGCGGATGAAACGTGATCCATCCCCGTTTTTCTTTTGCTGACCTGCCGACGTTCCAATAAGCATAGAGAAACATAACATAAAGTCTTTTTTTCTTATCCTGCTGACGTGATTTTACAATATCCAGAGTTTTCCTTCGACCATGGGAGCTCTTCGGAGTTCAGTACATATTCCAGGAATTCATTAGTTTTTTAGTACGTTATCTACATTTGAGCATCTTGATCCAGAAATGCCATTTTGGACCTATAATATCATCATATTCTTGTACAAGCTCCTAAGAATTTGCACTCATATCGCAGCAGGATTTGGCTCATTTATAGTCTGGTTAACCACCTATTCAGAGCTTGATCTGAGCCCTAAAATCTTAAGATCAAAATGAGTTATTAAACACAGTCATTCAATTCATTTATCCTGTAGGCATTTCCATAATAATACATGGTCCTGCGAGGAAGGGACTGAATTTACATAATGTGCTAGCTTAGTGTTCAACACTACTTAAAGGCAGCACCAGCCGAAATCCTCGACTCGGAGCTGAGGGGGCGTAGGTGGTGAAATAGAGAGTGAGCACATCACAAATGTGAGAAGAACACAAGAAATGATGACTTTCCTGCAGAGAAACCAGGAACACCGTCACGGAAATGGCAGGATTTCAACGCAACGACGCGCCAGCTAACGCTATCGCTGTGGGTAGTGTGGCTCAGCGGATTTGCCCAATACGTACCATTCACAGGCTTCCGTGGCGGGACGCGTGCACGCCCTACGGCGGACAGTTTCATTCCTGCCTATGAGTTTACCGTCCATAGAAACTCCGAAATTCGGGAAAATCTCCAATGCAAGGATTTCCGCGGGTGCTGCCTTTAATCTGGATACTAAGCAAACGCCACTTAGCGGTTATCCTTACCCTTCAGACCTTCATCCTGGGATTTACTCGATCAAGCATTTCTTGAACGACGCTTCCCAGCTGTATCAGGTCTTGCCAAGGTTCGCAGGCGACCTAGCATGGACGAATCCCGCGAAGAAGATTTATGTGGTATACTTTCCGAGACGAGTTCATCACGGAAAGCCGTATGAATGGATGAACATAGGGAAATATGGCAATTCCTGCCAGGAAGCTGCCCTTATGGATCAGCATCGCGGATACAGCCTCTCGAAGAGCAGAAGAAGTGGACGGGTGAACACAACTCGTACTGTTTCTGTGCGGTTTTTGCAGGGAGTGGAAGAAATTGCGAAGAATTCGACAGAAAAGTAGAAGAGCTTGGGAGATAAAGTGAATTTGGGTAATTTTCTCCCTTTCCTCTCGGGAGTATTTTCTCGAATGAATGAGACGATAATCCGCTCATTTCCCCACTGGGTATCAAAAGATGTACTTTGACACAAGAATAGGTCTTTTTTTTTTTGAAGTTTAATAAGTTCCAAGGTTGAAGTGCTGATTCAATCTGAAAGAAAAGCTGATGTCGAATTGCTCGGGGCAGCTCACAGACCTCCCACAAGCTCCCATAAGTCCCATCTCTGGTCTTCTCGGCGGTCGTTGTTCGGTTCCGTTGCCCAGTTGATAATGAGCTCCAGGTGGCTAACTTCTCTCCGTATTGACTGATCATGAGCTGTTTAGCGGTGAAGAATTCATCACACGTAATCCTCCCACACCCGTGCTCGTTCGCTCCTCTGCTCACCGCGTCCGTTCGTCCATCAAGCGGCCGGGCCGGCCAACGGGATGCAAGCATGCACAACAACTAGTACTGGGCGTTCGCCTCCGCGTCGCTGCCATCTGTCCCCCTAGGACACCCGTGGCCGAGGACAACGACGTACAGCGGCCGTCTGTACGGCATGCAGTCGTCCAACGACGTGCGACAATTTCGCGCCTCGTCACCGCTGCGACAGCGATTGCGCAGCGGTCGGCGATACGTCGGCAATCTGCACTGGGATTCGTCCGCCAGCGATTTGAGCGATGGCACCGCCGAGTCATTGACGAGATATAGTGGGTTTTGCTTTTAATACATTGTGGATATGACACCATTGAAATTCCAGTGCCTTTCTCTCGCTCTTTAAACCTCTTCTATCCTTGCCCTTCTTTTTTTTTCTGCTCTTTTGTTTATTTATCCATCCACATCGCGCGGCGAGCGCGATGACGCGTACATTTCCATAGCTGTCTCTCGGTGCCACTCCAGTGGATTAGGCCCTTCGTTCTTCTTCGGACTGATTGTTTGCGTTGAATTTCGGCCGCCCATATGGCCAATACCTTCCTGATTAGCTCAATTTTGCCTTTTTCACTGCCATCGCTTTCTTGAACACGCCATGAGGTGCACAAAATTATTTCGTTTATTCTTGGGTTTGTTTGTACTATATTCCGCCTACCACTTTCGACTGTGCGTAGGGTGTTACATATATCTGGGACTGACGAGCTCTTTGATTGGCTAATTGAGTGACTTGACCATTCACAGAGTTCGATCGCACCGATCGATCCAGGTATAACGCTACACACCCCTTCCGGCCCATTTTTTATATAGTATCTCAAAAAATTGTCGGATGATTCACCCGAGGAGGAAGGCTCCACGCTAGAGTATCGAGTTAGTCCATCCATTTATCGTGTTTCTTCCGACGATATTTTCGACGGATCCACTCCCGGAACCTCCTACATACAGGAAGAACTCGTTTACACCAGCAAACCATGCCACCGAACATGTGTTATTTGATGGTGGTTCTTTTTGATTTATCACATTCTCCATGCGTTTACTGCTTTGAAAAATATGCATCAGCCGTGCTATCGCATCAGCGTTGTTGATTCCACTGGGTTGCTGCGAAAGCGATTCGCAGTATGACCTACTGGGATGGGATTCATGAAAGATTAACCACACAAGCTAACGATGGTTAGCGTGATTGCCTCTTCTAAAGATCGCGTAATTTTAGGAGAGTACAGCGGTACATGAAACATTGTTTGCTAACCTGATTTTCCTTGGTTAAGCACATAGGTGGAATAGTCTTGCAAATAGTTCTTCCAAAGTGATGGTTATCTGTGGAAATCGGGATCGAAAAGTGAAGGTGGTCAGCCCCAGTAGGCGTCGACCGGGGGGGGGGTATCAAAGCTGAGCTTATGATAAGTTAGAGGGGACAGAGGACTGTGTCAATAACTGTGTCAAAACTGGTAAGGCGTCAGGAAAATAAGCACAGAAATGTACTCCACAATTTTTCGTTTTCTCCTACTTTTGGGAGGAATTTTCAAGAAAATTCCGACGTGCCCTGCCGTGCTACGACATGTTCTGTAATCATTAACACTTGCTGAGTTCGAAAATATGTGAATATTTGGCATAGGCCCTCTGAGTAACTCACTGTTGGCGTGGGAAAATCCGTAAAATTAGGTGCACGGCAGGGTTGGGTCCTCGTCTCGGCCTGCCACGCGCCAGATATTCATTTTTTCTCGAATGCGCGGTTGTCTGGTATTAGGAGAAGGTTCCCTCTATCGCACCATATACAACACATCTATGGTGGATCGCTGCTTTTACCTGCCAAAGAGCCCAAACATCGGGTATTTTAGAACTTTTTTGGGATTTATCAGCTTTCAGTGGAGTCCTTTTCAAAATGCGCGGTTGTCTCCGTACTCAGCTCGCGATTCTGCGTCGATCAGTATACGGCTCGGGGCACCGTTTTGCTTCAGAAGCCCTGCCGACAGGTCGTGGAGTATCTCATAACGGGCGTGCTCCACGGGCGGCTCTGCGTCTCTGCCCTCA
>JARK01001710.1:27912-40536 GCA_000688135.1 Ancylostoma ceylanicum | reverse complement strand
TCTGCTCCCTCCACCCCCAAGTGGTGGTCCCCCCTTACCTCGGCAAAAAGTGATGGTAGGTGGAGTACGATACTCAGGGTATTCCACCTATGGTTAAGCATGGATGAATTCTAGCTCTGATCGACCGGTTTTTTGTGGTACAATGAACTCCAAAACCAGAAAGCAAGAAAAAAAAAGCAGGCTGAAGGACCCTACTTTTGGAACATTCGTGAAGCTTAAAACCTAACGGTTCGCTTGTTATCTAACATTAAAAAATCACAATTTATAATTCCTTTCGAGAATTCGCTAGTCCACTTCTTTACATAGCTTTCTAACATTACTTTTTCAAATCCTCCTATATTTTTTCATGTGTCCGCGAATAAGTTTCAAACAGTTCTACAGATGGTTAAAATGGGATCTATCATAAGCGCCCTCCTGTTCTTACAGCTATATGCGATCCTATGCGATTGAAATCGCGCCACTTCACATCTGTCACCGCCGTTTAGTTGCAGACGCTAGAGTTTCGGCATATCGTTACTGATGCACCAAGATGTCGCGATTGTGTTTTTCTATGAAAATCATTGAAATTAAATAAAAAACAGATAAAAAAATACAAGAGTGCTAATTGATGTTTATTTGTTTTTTTTTTACTTTTATTGTGTTTACTTGTTTGCTTGTCATTCATTTTTGTTCAATTCTTCACCTATTCATCAATTTAAATGAGATCCAATCTAAATACAGAGTAATTGAATCATTGAAGTAGCCCACAAGACAATCGCGCCGCGATAAAATTGCCATCGCCGCGAGTGCACCTAGAGATTTAACTTTAGGTACTTACCTATGTACGTACTTTATATATTATCCATCTATTTAGGTACATTATTTATTTGTTTGCTCACGTTTGAAATTACTTTACAATACCAATAAAAATCTTGTATTGGTTTATTTTTAATTGTTTATCTTTATTATTATTTTTAATGTAATTTTTTATTAATTATTTATTATTATAATCAATATTTTTATTAGTTTTATTTCCCGTCTGGGTCCCCAAAACGGCGGAGACCCCACTTTTTTCCCACGCCCCCCCCCTCCCGCCCGTCCACTTTCTGCGTCCGCCACTGGCAGATACATATGAATGCGAGTGGAGACGAGTTGACACCGAAGGGAGGGAAGACACCGCTCGATTTTGCCTCGCCATACCCCTCTCCTGTACGAAAAGCGGAAAAGTCTCGAACCGGAAGCCTTGTCGAATATTCAGACTTCGGACGGATATGGCTAAGTCTACTTGGACCCAGCTTTCGAACTTAACCACTAACCCCAATACATACCAATGCGTAAAAGCTTTAGTTTTCAGAACTCGATCGTACATATATGTATTTGTCCTCGCGCGTGAATTTATCCATGCATGACCGTTGCGTCAAATTGTCCAGGATTGTTCGAGTGAAACGCAACAAATTGGTGCGAATGTACCGTTGTCGCCGACATCATCAAAATGATAAACGACGCATTGACGCATCCTGCACAGAACCAGCAATTACACCCTGTTCCTCTCAAAATAACTACATTCCTGAAAGTCGTCGTTTCAGGGAGAAATTTCTTATGTTTGCCTGAAACTCACGTCACCAAGAGCACTCAGCACTGGCTGTGGAAACGCTCCATCTTGCTTATTATTATTATTTGGTTTACTGGCCTGCAGTTATCGATTGCGCCAATGCTGTCAGAGAAATTAGTTATTCTATTAAATATGATATTTCCCACTATATGACGCTGCTTGTTTACATTTACAGGTTGAATTCTTTCTCATGAAATGCTGTTTACTCAAACTATTATTAGAATTGGGAATTCGAAGATCTGCTCGATTTTTGCGAGGAAAAAAACCAAAGTTAGCCTATCTGATTTATTTCCGTGGAAAATGCTCAAAATTCAGGGAATCTCGGCTCCACTAAAAAGTCAAAGTAAGCACTGATTTTCCAGCCCTTACCCTGCAAAGCTCGCAGTGCTCAGAGTGTCACATCCAATTCATATTGCATGACATCGAGTCGGAAAGCTGTGTCAACTGTGATTGAAACAGCTGATCAGAGCTGCTTTCCCTGTCGATGCAAAATTTTCTCCTACCAATAGCTGATGTAAGATTCAAATAGCTGAATCGTTCAAATTAAATAAAATTAAATTTTCATTGGAATATATAACAAATTGTTTTTAGTATTCAGTGACTGTAAGAGGCGTCGAATTCCATTACAAAACGCACATGTGCTCTGTAACGGGTTAGCACGCATGACATGCACACTACCAGAAAAATATCATAGTCGCAAAAAATCTTAACAGAAGGGGCTTGTGGAACACCTTCAGGCAACCACTATATTTTCGTGGAGTATGGCACCCTGCCTCGCCATGCGCTGGGCCATCGATTTTAGTGCGTATCGATCGACTGTCATTGCTCCGGCGACGCTCTGCCCAAAATCGATAGGCATCGGCAGTGGTGTCACTGGCCGCAGCTCCACGTGAAGTATAGCCTCATACTCACATTCCTACTGCTTTAGACGTTTTTACATACACCACTTTTTCCAATTTTCATGCAACTACGTAAGGAAGACATTCTTATGCACAGAAATAAAGAGAAAATGCTCGTAATTTACAGCAGCGTTCCCTTCTCAGGGAACTGTTGCCGTTACAGTTATTTGAACTCCTATGCTTCGACTTTCATTTCATCGAATTACCTGAGGTTGTCAGAGACATTTCATTGATCCGAAGCCTTTGAACGACTGCACATCATGGTCCTGGTTACGACTTCCTACACAATTCCTTTTGAGTATTTTTTCCACACGGTTCGATTTTTGCCTCTCTTGAATGATCGATTTTTCGAAAAAGTCGATTTTTGTGCGTTTATTTCGAATAGTCGTCTCCGAATACTTGTATCGATATTCTTCGCTCTAGAGCTAAAGCTGCCGATTGTACAGCGCACAGCATAAACGTAGGGTAAGCAATAAATCATAGTTTACTGTTTAAGAAAGACGGCCCAGCTTACGTTTCGTATTATATTCTCATACGGAGGTTCGATGGATAAAAGCATTGGGCTTTTCCTAGTACCCATCAGTAAGGGACGGGAAGCTCTAGCCTTACAAGCTGTTAGTATATTCTCTAGTCATTTTCCTCCCCTCCCCCTCCCAAAGTAAAATAAAATTTGGCTAGGTTGATGATGTCTCATCTACCATCATTCCATTAGGAAATGTGCTTTTTTTCTGATCTGGAAACATTTCGTTGCGATGCGTTCAACCATGCTGAAGAGCAAAAGTTTCATGCTCCAAAAGTGCATTTTTGCAGAGCCTCCAACAGCTGCTCTGAAAGGTTGTACTCCATCGGATCATGGTTTCCAGGAAGACCGGAAATCAACGGAATTTTCCATAGAATTTTCTGCATATTTTTTTTTCTCCTGAATAATAATAATAATTTATTACACGAGATAACTCGTGTGGCATAGATTAATAATAATAACAATGAGAATGAGGTACCCCACTGAATCCGCCATCAGCAGCGCCCGACGAGCATCGATGTCTATGTTATCCTCTTCAATATCGATTGTGCTGAGAGAAAAAAGTTCATGAAAGCAGCGCGCTTATTGTCCGGCGTTCTCCAGCGTTCTCGCCTCATCTGCCGTTCACATCGAGTCCACTTCTCCCCATGGCAGAGCCGGCCAGCATTGTTGCGATGCCGCCAAGTCGGCGGCGGCGGTCGGTCGCAAAATCCACCCACTGACGTCAAGCTGTCGGGCACGCGCGCGCTCGGCGACTTTTCGCGTATTTCTCGTTTCGAATTCCCGAACAGCTGCCGATGCCGCTGCTGCACGAAAACACTGGAATTTTGCTTTTTGCTCAATGGTTGCTGTGGATCACCAGGATATCTTCTTTCTTGTCTTTTTTGTGCTTTTTTCGTGGTCTTTGAATCAAAGAGCTATTAAAGGGAAATATGAAATTGTCCTGAGAAATTGGTAGTAATGGTCGATTCCTCATGCATATTATATTTTCTAAAAATTTTTATGTAGGAATGAATATAGTCATAAAACTAGTTTTCAGTGCCCGCAATCAAGGCCACGCCCACTTTTTTGCTACCCCCTGAAAAAAATCCTCAAGGGAAAAAGTCCCCCAATTTATTGCTTAAACCAGGGTCGCATGCATTCTTGAGATTACCCAGGGTAAACATGTGAACCACACACGGATTCATCCATCGCTAATGCAGGCGTCAGCACGTTTACCCTGGGTAATCTCGATGATAGATCCAGGGCTAGGATTCTTGAGTGAAAAACCGAACGAAACCAGGTTAGCAAACCAATTCTTGCGTCCTGCGTCTCTGTAAGTTACGTATTCTATAGGATAACCTCTCACGATAGTCGTCGTTGGTTTGCAAGGTCAACGTTCTATAAATCCCAGGCCAGGTCCTGGTTTCGTACCGCGTAGTCTGCGCTCAGAAGCATCACTGATATCACCCATGCTAAACTTGTTGAAGCACCCATATTCACCCTTTACCTGGCACCATCGAAATGTTCACCCAAACGTGACGTTATTCATACTCATACTGCTTTTCTATCCATGGGTAAACATACATTCGGCCCCGGTTTCCTTCGTGGTCCTCAGAAAGTTTGTTCATGGCTTCAGTAATGCAATGAAATCTCCTCACCTGGGTCTGAATGCACTATTAAGAATACCGAGGGTAAACGTGTTGACTCCCGTATAAGCGTTGGGTAAATTTGATTGGTGTCCACACGTTTACCTTGGATAATCTCCATGATGTATGCTGCCCCTGATAGTAGTTTTCCAGAGAGTACGAACTCGAAAATCAATAAAAATAGAGTATTTTCAATGTTAAATAAGTATAGCGATACGTTCAGGGTGTACTCTTGGTCAGCTGATCACTCCGATCATGTGTTGGCAACAGCAGCATGTCGGCCAACCTTCATCAATTCTTCCTCTTCAGCTGCTGATCAACAAATTGTCGTTCTGGGGAGGAAATACATCCATAATCTTGAAGTAATCTGGATAATCTCTCCTCTCTGACGTAGATAAATATGCAGATTTACCTAAGACGTTCGTATAGTTAGGAATGGACTCAAGTTTTAAGGCTGCATAATGCAATTGGGAAGAGGACATACATAATGTTTCTTTCTCATTTCGTGTGCTATTTATTTAGATTTATCTCATCAAAGCAAATATTTTGTCGCTCTGCATTTGGAGACAAAACGAGTAACACTTTCTCATTCCACCTCTCAAATATTAAATGTTTCTTTATTTTCTTTTTTGCTAAGAGCCCCAAAAATAGAGTTGAATTTGAGTAGGCTATTGAAATTTACTGTCAACATTTCTTCTTTATGGTTCCAAGCCTTGTTTTGCTTGCTGTCACGAAAACTTGACAACCGTAGGCTCTATTGACCATTTTGCCCACATTCCCCTAATTCTGACCAGAAAGTGTTCTCACTGATTGCTTGGGCCGTGGACCTGGATGTATCATTGAGATCACACTGGGTAAATGTATTGACGTCGTGCTGATGATGGCTGAATTTGTGTGGTATCAACACGTTTACCCTAGGTAATCTCAGTGTGGCGTCTGGGCGCCCTTCAGCAGTCGCGAAAGGCGCCGATGCTGAAGCGCACGAGGTCTGTAGCTCGATCCCCGCACAGTGCATATTGTTTCAAAAAATCATTGTAGAAATGAGGTTTCCGGACTTTTACAAGAGTAATCAATGCTTATTTTCATTTCTTCTGCAAAGTAGAAACTAATTTCCATTTCTCACGTTCATTGATTTTTATACTCCGACGTTTGCTGCTGTATTTTGTTCTTTTCACAGCTGCGAATTCACGCATTTTCGAGACACCCTTTTCTCCTCGGCTATGGGTTTGTTTTGTAGCTAAGCCACGCCCACTGCGAGAAGCTACTGGTATTGTAGTGCATCTCGCTAGCGAGGCGTTTCATAATATTACAACGCATTTCTTGCTAGTGATGGTGTTCAAAGAAGAATGAATCAGTCTTCTCGCGCTTGATGACGCTCTTAGAAAAACTATTCTTTATTATTGTGGGAGGAAAGTTAAGATGTATTCCCGTCATGCATCAAAGATTATTGATTTATATTTATTTGTACATACATTTATCTATATTTTGTTATAAAATATTTTATAATAACTTAATGAGAAAAAAAAATCAGATTCCCGGTTCCGTAATTTCAATGCTGCTATACTTCTAGTGACATATAGAGCTGCTCATCGCCGTAGTTCAGGCGACATCGATTTTGACACATATTGATCGGTTTGCGGTGGCTCGTGCGGCAGCGGCGCCAGCAATCGATCGTTACGAAAATCAATACCGCGAGTAGATGCGAAGCAGGATGCCATACTCAACTTCATAAAGAGGCGGACAAGCGGAAACTAATAAAGAACTGTAGGAAAACCAATATTGGACTGTAGAGCGAATACTTCTTCACTGAGAAACATCAATGATTTTTTTACTACCCTGAAATGAAAAAAATAGAGGCGAGCCAGGAAGTGCCTAGGTTGGGCCTGAGATTGACGTGAGAACATGTGGAAGCCATGTGGACTGTCATTTTCTAAAGAATTTCTCATGGAATGACAATCACTCCACGAAAAAAAAACGCAATGGATACATTGATTCTTGCTGGCAAGCGGACGAGCAGCAACGCATGTTGCTCTCGTCGTTGTCGATGCATTTTGAAGATAATCAGATTGCTGTTGGGAATCTTGATGGCGTTCTTGGGAAGCTTCATGAGTGCTTGTTCGATCCTTCCTTTCACTCTTCCTATTCTTCCCATGCTCTTCATACTTTTCTCTCCCCTTGTTTTCTTTCTTACCGTCATAGATGTATTTTCCACATAAAGAATAATGCAATCTTTAGTGGTGTCGTAACTTGATGACTTCAACTTTCTGTTTTGCCAGTCTTCCTTCTTCACTGAGGAGAAATTTTTCCTTTGCAGTTGAGGAACTCGAAAATCCTCTTCGTAGCGATTCATTTTCATCGATCTCCACCGTCACTGCCAGAGAAGAGTTCGAAACCGCTATCGACAATATCAAACGAGGCATTTTTCTTTTTGGTGTGGGTAGTCATCTGCTCATTCTAACCACGTTTTTCTCGTGTTTTTAACTCACAAGGGAAGGATACCAGATGTCCGTGGCAAGGATACCAGATGTCCGTGGCATTCCCAAACGGAACATGTCTCATTCTATAAAGTCGATAATGCCAATCTCGGAACCGTTTTCCGATTCTGCTGAACGACATTGCGAGGAAAGTTATGAATGTTTGCCTGTACAGCGCTCAGATACGGTTTTTACATCTAAGCGCTGGAACCCTATGAAATTGACGTTTCCGGGCAAAATGGATACGGAATTGACTATTCACATCCTAAATGAACACTGTAGGCAGAATTTCAGCAAAAAATGCATGACTAAAGGTACGGATTTACTCCCCGACGAACAGCGCGTTGCTTTAGGAGAACGTTCATAATTTCATCCGCATTCGAGTTCAGCAGAAACGGACAACGGATTTGAGATCAGCGTCGTAGAATTTATATTATAAAATATATATCACTTTAAAATGCCACGGACATCTGATATCCTTCCCTGGTCAGTGGGCTAGATTAGTGCTTCAGTTTTCTTTCTGAGGGCATTCTCCCACCTCACTTGCGCCTTCTGCAGATGCATCCAATCACCCCCTTCCCCTCCTTTCTTTATTCAATGGTTTTTTTTCTTTTATTCTCTTTTCTTTACTCTTGTTATTTTATTTTATTTATTATTTAATACTTTAATTTCTGGACAATTTCCAATCGCTGTGACCCTTTATCCTTCTAAATTTCTGATTATCTCTGTCCCTGTCTTTCGTATAAGCATTCCATAAACAATCCTTCATTTTATTATTTTTATTGTGCATACAGCCATTGCGTAGATTTTTCATGCATCTGCACAATGCCATGCATCTTACCCAGCGCCAAGCCATCTGGCTGGGCTTTTTCTGGAAGCGCACAGAGTACCCGGAACAAGCGTCGCTACTTTGTGCGCTGTTCATTTCCACTAAGCTGGATTATTTCCCAGTTCCGGCGTCATCTGCTTTCCTACTTCCCCCGCAAGTATTCTAGGAACACCCTTGAGAAATGGGGAAGATTCCCTCCAAGAATAACACCGCAATGTTAAGCCTACTGCAATGCTTTTTCCGCGGACTAGCGCTCCATCATCCTTCATTATGGAAGAACTTCTTCAGACCCGGCCTGAATCCATAAGCTCCGTCTGACTCCAGAAAATCAACCCTATCTAGGTAATTGCCTCTCATGAACCTTTCGAAAGAAGAACCAGCCAACCATTACTCCCCAATATTGACCCCTCCTCCACCAAATTCGAAATCCGTCCTTCTACCATGTTTTGCTGGTAGCCTTCTTGAAAATTCGAAAGTAGCGAAGGCGCATTTGGAGTCATTGCGCCAAATGGCACCAATTTTCGCGACGCATTGAGCTAATCTTTTAGATACGAGGGCGTGTGAAAAGTTTTCGCAATAAAAATAAACATCGCATTGAAGTTTAACGGCCTAATATCAGTGACATAACAGATTAAAAATCCACTTATGTGGCTTGAAAATTTGCCAGTGCCCATTTCTAGGGTGCCACCGTTGCTCAGAAGGACCTGAAGGAAAGAAATCCCGCTTGCTCGAGTCTGAAAGCGGGTATGAAAAGCCAATGATTTAGCCTACTCAGACATTTGCCGAATTGAAGCCTGATGCCATTGAGGCTCGGATGGCTAGAATGGGCGGAGTTTGGGTTTCATTCCAATTGCTGTTCGGCTGCTATTCGGTCGCTGTTGGAATGGTGAATATAAAACCTATAGCGACCGAATAGCAGCCGAGTTGCAACTGGAATGACATCCCAACCCCGCCCATTTTAGCAATCCGAGTCTCGATCACAGGAGGCTCCAATTTGGCAAATGTCTGAGTATTGTTCGAGAAATCTTACTTCATCCTTACTGTACAGTGTCCACATATTGCTGCATCGCAGTCATAATTGTATTATTCGTTATCAGCTGATAGGTGACGAACTCTTGATGACGCCATGACTTTTTCCTGAAGGAAATCAATGAGACTCAATGCCTGGCACTACTATTATTACTGTTATTTCAGCTGCTCACTGCCTAATGTTACATCAAACATTCGCAATTTTTTTTACCCCAATGTACTCGTGAGTGCATGGTGCATGGAAAAAAGAATAGTCGATGTCGATAAAAATCTGCTCATAATATGTTTATTTCTCGCATGCAGCATTAGGAATGGAATGGTATGGAATTCTTTGCAGCAAACGTGCATTCTCACTTAATCAATGTAACTTTGTATCACCCTCGTGAACCTTTTTCGCTAGCTGTTGTATTTGAATCGCCTTTTTGATGTTCTGATGTGGTTCATTCTTATACGTGTATTTATGTGTTTATAGAAACACTTTTATATCAAACCTACCGATTTTTAGTGCTTTTATGAACACTTATAGACAATTATGACTTAACATAACATCTTGTACTAAGCAGCGATGAGCGGATCATTTCCGTATCCGTTACCCGTTTAGCCGTTATCCGTAGGTTTTGATCTATCGGTTATCCGCACCGTTATCCGGGCCTTCAGTACAGGATAGCGGTTGCGGATAAAGTAGAAAATGGTTGCTTCCAATTTGTGCTTTATCTCCGAAAGACAGTCGTTGTTCATTGAAAACACTCTTAGCGACGCATTCCAGCGCCTTTTCCATCGGGTTTCATCAGTGGTTTAGATTCTTGTGGTAAGGTATGAGAAGTTACAGACACTGATGCTTCCGCTCTTGGCCAGAAAGTAGAATTCTCGTTGAATTTTTTTGGGTTATCTTGGTTGGTGCTGTCCTGTACGACGAGCCCTTAGCCGTTACCCGTTATCCAGTCATTTTTGACCTATCCGCTATCCGAACCGTTATCCGGGTCTTGGAAAATCTCATATCCGCCCATCCCCGGTAATAAGCTTTCAAAGCTGTGCATTCACACCAAGTTTTCATTTCTGTTGATTATTTCTACAAATGGTTGAGCCATAATTATCAAGTAGTTCGGGCCACAACAGCCGTCATCCACTCAGTAAAACATAGGAGATCATTACTGTCTACACTGCTTTGAACACGCATGGGCGGCAAGCTAAGTTCATTGCGCCAAAAGCAACTGATATGAGCCAATATTTTTTCCACCCGACTGCCTATGTTCACTACCACAAATTGTCAAAAGATAATACATATTATTTGTTCCACTCGTGCCATTTTTCTTTAACAAACAAGGCTGTTTGGATAACATCACATGGCCAAGCTTTTGTAATCCGGAAAACATTAACCCTATGTTCTAACCTCGTGGTGTTCGTGTCTATTCTCATTTCATCTCTGAATTGGGTAGTTCTTCCATTTCTTCGTGTGCGTTACGTCACTTTCCGTCCATAGCTGTTCATATTGTTGCTGAGTCATGACATTTCCTCGATCAACCGGTTTTCCGTTGCAGAACAGTCGTGGGAAGGGCGTACCAATCACTGAACTCTCGACAGTAATGGACTCACCACCTGATCTTTCGCCAAACGCCCCTCCGACTGGATTCGAAGAGCCGAGCAACTACTTCGCTAACCTACAGGTGCATCACTGGTTGCGATTTGCCGGCAGTACAAGGGAATTAAATGTCCTTATTCGGAAAATATTGGGTTTTAGGCTACGCCTGCTCCACCATCGGCTAGCTCTACTGGGCAAGCATCTACTGAGGGATCCGTTGACTCCAGCGGTTTCGAAAAGGTACACCTATGAGTAAGCTGAGTAACAGTGTTACAATTTTCTGTTCAGGTGGACCATGATGTCCTAGAAGAATATGGCCAACAATTTGTGAACCAAATGCAGCAATCACTTTTTGGCAAGCTGCCAGAGACAGATTTGTCCGTGAGTTGCACCTTTCCACATTAATTTGTCATGGAAATTGCATCCTCGTTCCCTCCAATATCCTTCCGTCATCAGGCCTCGTATATGAGGCAGTTTCTTCCGCTCTGTGATCCACACTGTGTTCACGAATCTTTTGGAAAATTACGGTTGTCAAGTACTGTAGTAGCGTATTAATTTCTTACTTTTCATATTTGACACTCATCTCCTGAGCTCTAGTGAGCACACTCTTATTTTCCAGGAAAACAGAAATCCCATCTCTTATCCGTTTTCTCCTCCTGTCAGAAAAGCAATTTTTCCAGAGCAGATTTCCCTGCGAAATTCGTTTGCGAAATTCGCGAGAAAAAACATTACCAGAATAAACAGACTCGAAAAAAATTTCGGGCCTTTATTTGTGGTAATTCTACGCCGCTTCTCCTGAATAAACTCCAGGCAATTTTTGCCTCATTTTTACACCTCCAAAGCATTCGGCTTACTTCGCTGGAACTGCAGTGTTCTAAACTCCTGCCAATTTCCGCTCATTTTCCATTTCCACCTCACACGTTTTCTCCAGTAATCTTGGTGGAAATTGCTGGTGAAAAATCACCCAAGAACTTCTGACTTCTTACTGGGTGGCGCACAATTACTGTCCAGAAATTTAAAAAAAGCATGAAAGACGTATAAACGAATCAATTCAGACTCTTCTCTCTCCCTCTCTTTCCAGGATCACTCACTCTCCCTCCCTCTGTCTCTTTCTCCCTCTCTCTTTCTCCAGAATCCCTCTCTCTCTCCATCTCATGGTTCGACCAAGTAGATCAAATTTCGCTCTCGCGCAATCATGGGACACTAATTATGCGCCACCCTGTACTTCCTCCTACGCTTATAAAGATGATTACTTATCGACCTCTGGATTTACTGTGGCTCGACCTAGGCTTAAAATCGTTGTTCAGATCTTCTATACCGCTGGGTAGTAGGCTAATTTACACCAGTTGCGTGCGCTCGACGACAGACGCACGCGTTTCGGACGTTATCACAATTGTCGGCCATGCGGTATTTTCATTTAGGATGCACATGCTGCGTCAAATCTTCTTGAAAATTTCCCCTCAAGTACATGTGTGCGTCTAACGTGCGATTGACGTACGCATCCATTAGGAATTGTTCTTGCAGGGAAAATGGGAGAGAGATACAGTAATGCCTTTCACCAAAGGCAGTAATATCATTTATTAAAGACAAAAGCTGTGAGTTAGCAGAAGACAAATGCATATCTAACCAAAGCGCCCTGAATAGCCCACTTGGGTCGCATGTATCAGTAAGATTACCCAGGATAAGCGTATTCACAAAGTCACCTTTAGTTAGCACGGCGTCAACACGTTTACACTGTAATTTTGATAATGCATCCGGCCCGTGGTCCCGTATTCATGAACGGCAGGTAGTGTTCAAGATAGCTATGGCTACTTCTTTTTTGAGCACAAGATCCTCTTGGAAGATGTCTGCGATCCATCTCCAAGGTCGTTTACCATGCATAAGCAGTGGAGCCGCCGAGTTTTTTGGTTTGATGGAAAGTTTAGTCGATTTCCCAACTTCTGCGTTTCCAAGGTGACCTAAGCGCTTAGGGGCATGCCACTTCCATACAACGCAATGTTCATAGTAAACTCTAGAGGTCCAGCCAGCTGCCACAATCTCTCACCCACCAGCTCCCCCCCCCCCCCCCCCCCCCC
>JARK01001710.1:0-18241 GCA_000688135.1 Ancylostoma ceylanicum | reverse complement strand
GGGGGGGGGAGGGGGGAGATGAAAGATTCAGAGTTAAACAGCAATACACCCTCACATAGCATATGACGGCGAAGGTATTTATGAGTGGGTAAGGGATATTTTGTTACGATGTGTTGTCCAGAGAAGAAGGAAATGTAAGCATTTCTTTTCTGTATTCTCCTCCTCGTGAAATATCGCAACTCCTCCTGGCTTTTTGCAATCGATCGATTAATAAATTTTAGCGCCGCAGCTGATTTTCCCCTAATGTTAGTCACGGATCTGCAGCGCTTAATTTTTTTTGTAATCATGATATCCAACACTCCTTTCTACTAGTTTACCAAGATGAAGGTACAATACTTTGTCTCCAGAATTCTGAAAAGATTCTCGAGGCAGAAGCTATGTATAGCTGGGATACCCTTATGTATGAGTATAGGAAATCGTTAAATAAACAGTAGAGCTCTCACCCTGTGCTGAATAAAGTTTTTATCAATTAGGACTTCGGGACAACAGCATCAAAGGATAATTAAGGAATTTTCTGATACTGAATCATGCTAATCATGGCTAATTAGGTAATTGCTTGAAAATTAAGCCCTTTTAGGCGAAATATTACTCATCAAAGACACAAAAGAACACTGTAACAGTACTCTATAGCCCTGTCGACACAACTCTGAAATTTTTACCCGTGGTGGATCCGAAGTACGCCCGAGGTGGAGCGTCGGCGAAATATCACCAATGTAATGCGACTTTTGAGCCTCGACTGTCTCTCATGGAATCCGTTAATTTACATAATTCATGACCAGTAATGATAGTTTTACTCGTGAAGATGCAAAAAAAAAGTTCAGTCCAGCTAGTAGATGGTCTTACGGAAAACTCTGGGCGTAAAATAAACTACGTATTTGAAAAAACTAAAACTGAACTCAATACTAAAACATACAATATATAGTAGTGGTCATCCTGACTCAGTGTTGTTCCTTTGCGGCCATATCACTAATATCACCACGCATCACCTACGCGAGCTCATGCAATGGCGGGAGCGTAGCGGTGTGAGCCTAGAATGATCCCATTTAGTAGTGAAGGCAACTGTTTGCGGCCGGGAATAGCTCCGTTCACTAGTGGAATGAAACTCCTATCGAGCATCACCGCTACGCTCACGCTCTTGCATCAGCTCGCGCTGGTGATAGGTGAAGGTACAGTGATACGGCCGATAAGGAACAGCACTGAATCAGAATGACCATGACTATAATAACTAAATAATACTGACTAATTAAATCAAAACCGTCTGAAGACAACTAACTAGGTGATCAATGTTTGTCCAAGTTTGAACTATCTATTAGTGCCGAACTTGAGTCCATAGAGGTGGCCTAGGCCTACCCATCCTAGAAATTACGGTAATACTGCCTGTTCACAGGACTGAACCTCTCATTTTCTGCCAGCGTGAGCAACGTAGCTGTGCCTGTGTTGTGTGCGATAGTTTCTTTGAAATAGTAGGCCTGTGTTAAATTATTTGACGGAAAAGTAAAAAAGAAATTCATATGGCTGTACCGCGGATCCACCTCAGGAAGAATTTCCCGATTAATAATTACTCACTTTTACGGCATTATTTACCCCGAACTGTTGTCCTTCAACCGATATTAGCTGCTATTCTAATGAAAGTGGCGCTATTGCGATGCTTTTTTGCTTCGGCTCAAGGAGGGATAATACGCATATACGCTCGTTTAGTACAATTTTCCCCACAACGCCTCAGAGCCCTTAATATTCTGAAGACATCAAGTTTTGTCTCACGTCCTGCTGTCGTGGGCCTCTGGCACCAGGTGGTGGGGTTTACTTTGGCTCCGGTTACAGTGTAAATTTGCAAAAATTGCTGGTCATGTGATGCTCCAAAAGAAGTTGACGTCCCTTTCCAAGAAGTTATTTCCTGCTATAAAATTTCTATTATCCTTGCTTTCAAATTTAAGCAGAACCCTTGGGATTTCCCAAGCGAATCCTTCCCGGCCTCTGCCGCCTTCCAAACTGCCAGTCGCTGGCTCGAGGCACTTTTTTCCAGTTTCAGAGATGCCAGTTTTGGCTCTGTTGGGCTTTTGCTCCGGCAGCGACATTTTTATTGAGCACCAATCAATATTGCCATGTCCTGAGATACCGTAGAATATGGATTGCCAACCGCGCTGCGCCGTTTACCTGCCACTCTCGATGCCGACGCCGACTCGTTTTGCCAGAATTATAATGGTGCCCGCAGACTACCGTACCTAACGCTATAAATCCATGCAAAATCAGGCCGAATTACTGCATCCTCCCACACCTGGCCCTGGCGACTTCTGGAAATTTCTCCACACTACCGGGGAGACGTCGACGTACGCGGGCGTCTGCGTGCGTGCGCACTGCGTAGGCTCTAAAGTCGCCCACGCCTTCGTTGCGTGGTCTTTTGTCCACATCGTAAACACTTTTCATATCTTTGCACAGTGTATCATCGAAGTCATAACGTCGTGAAACTGTCGTGAAAACAATGGAGTCATCCGATTTCGCTCTCCATGCAGCACTTTTTCATTGCTGTTGTGGAGCGCTTATTCCACTCTCGTGGGCAGCGATGCGCACTTCGCTTGTTGTTCCCCTTCTGCACTAAAATAAGAAAAAAACTCGAAAAAAATCAAACATAGCCTACATTTCCCTATATTCCTTATGCGCAATCATTAGAAAGTTGAGCCCAATCCTGACAATCGGCGTTCTCGAACGGCTGAGCGAGGACGCTGGACCGCTGTTAGAAGCGGACCGCGCCGCGCACGCGCCGCAGGCTCTGCGCGCTTGAAAACTTTCTACCGATTGCGCATAAGGACTGTACATATTTTTTCACATACAGAAAGAAAAAAATGTGCTGCAAAACGACTCTGGTAGAAAGAGCTTTCTGGTAGAAACATGTGATGTGAATATATTCAGCGGCGCATTTATTCTTATTGATCTACGGTTTCTCCCCCGGAAACGCCTCGCAACCGCAGCGCATCGCGATTTTGCGACGCTGAGCCACTTGCCCAGACAGTTCTGACACGTCTGACAAGTGATTTCTGCCAAGTTAGTGCAAAAAGAAGTGCAAGGGCAAGTTGGCGCCAATGTGCTGCTTGTCAGAACGTGTCAGAGCCACCTAGGCAGCGTTCACAACGTAACCGCGTCGCGACGGTGCTGCGTAGCGGTTGCGTGGCGGTGGAGAACCAAAAGTGAATAACATGGAGAAGAAAACTACGTACAGTTTGATGTTTTCTACCGAATACCCACTAGTTGTGCACTATTCCACATCCAAGCTCCAAAAATTAAATTTAGAATCAATTTTATTCCTTAAACTTCGCCCTTTTTTGTTATTTGCTCCAGGAAATTGAGGTATAGCCCTATTCTGCAAATTATACCAATGTCCCAAAAATTTGCACCTATGCGTCTAGATTTTGTGGTTTGTCGGTGTCTGGAGAGCCGACACATCACCAGAGCCAGAGGATCCGATTACACAAAGTGATGTTTTTGTTGCTGCAGATTTTGCAGATTTACGTCGCATGACACCAGATATGTACTCCATGACTCATTGTCCGTGATTCCTGGATTTCTGTTTTCATGTGCCTATCATGTAGCATCACGACGTTGAGTCACATCGAACCGTTTGTGTTCCTCCCTGGATGGGGACGTGCTGCTTCACTGCGGTTGATCGCTCGCTCAAGAACCGGGCGTACCTCTACCCCTTGTCATTCTGCTCCTGATGCGGAGTACAGTATTGAGATTACCATGGGTTGACGTGCTAGGACCCTCTAATTTAATCCATCATGAACTCATGTACGTGTCTACACGTTTACCCAGGGTAGTTCTAGTGATGCATCCAGGCGAATTTAGGTAATGACGTGTCTCTCTAGTATTCTTTGGAATTTTCTAACTTTTGCTCACCTGAAGTGGAAGAATTTCCTCGAGAAAGCTTCCGTTTATTTTATAACCCCACGGTTATTTCTTTTTCAAGTTTATTCAGGCCAATTATGGAAATCAGGAACTCGTCCTTTGGGGCGTCGCCTCAAAATATTTGCTATTCTCGCTACTATGTCTTAGCTTTCGATGATGTTCTGATAACAAAAATCTGGTACTTTTCCGATGTTTTGAAATTGTTCGAATATTCGAAGGATTGAATTTTCTGGATCCTCAAATAAGTTGATAGGGAGAACATAGTAAGGTTAGGAAATTCCATCAAAATTGTTCTTCCAAAATTTCTAGGTCCCTCAAACTCTTAAAGACTTACCCCTATCTTATACAGAAGGATTTAAAATGCCTTTCCCATACCTTTTCCATCGTTACGGGAAAACTTTTATTCTGACAACGTCTGGTGAAGGCTCCATTCCCGAGCAACTGCAAACAAAGGCTTCCAGTAATTGAGCAATTTAGAAGCGATTGGCGGCGAATTGCTGTTTTATTGGGCTAATAATTCTCCATTGCACCAATGGGCGTTATGTTCGCTGCTCTCTTTCCTTTCCAAAGAAAGCTGTGCTACGCTCCAGACCGTCTTCCATTTGAAAATTCTGTGCTTTGACACTATTTCTGAGATTTTCTCGAAACTTTCTCTTCAGTTGCGCTGCTCCTGCAGAGATTCTTTTTGTTCTTCCATATTACCAAGCCAATTTGCCCTCCTAGATATGTTGATATCAACGAGTTTACTTGTGTTTATACTTTTTCGGGCGAGCACAGCGCGCGATGTGATCTACGGGCAGCAAAGTCGACGCGTCACGCAGTCACGCCATGTTGAACTTCGCAAATTTACATTTGCAAATTTTCACGCTAAATTATCCAATACGCGATGAAAATCCGCGACGGCGCGTCGCGAGGCTAAGCACCAACTACCACACCTCGACCATTGCTCGTGCATGCCTCCACTTAGGACCAACTGCTTTTGAACAGTTTGCTCGTGCGCGGCGAGCGACGAAGTATAAACACAACTTTTCCACTCATGTTGGTGCTCCCATTATATTCCAAAAAAGGAAAATGAAGAATGACTTGGAACAGTACAGGGGTTGTCTGTGGAAATTCGGATGATCGATTTATTTATTTATTTGTACATCACTATTGATTCGCAATAAAATAGGACACTAAAAGCAGATGCGGGGGCAATAAATGTGTGATGAAATTGTTGATTGCACGCTCAGAAACATAATTTTTGAAAGGAGTCTCCCAAAAATAAATAAAAATAATATGGAAAACCTAATAAAAAAGCAAAATCCGAAGTTAATTAACAGAAAAATAGCAGAATGGTATTCCCAGTGAATTAACTACCTATTACGTTGTCCCAAAAATAATGGCCGCAGCCGAAAAAAAAAATCGAATTTTCATAACCTCACCAATTGAGGAGCTAGGTAGACAGTTCCTAAACGATCCACAAGTACAAAACGTGCGTCATTTTAATTCTAGGACCACCTTGTCAATCCTTCGTTTCCATGATTCTTACAGCTAAGCACCTTGCGAAGCTCAGCTTCAAAGCGGCCACTATTTTTGGGACAGCCTAGCACCTCATCAAGTGATTCTACTGCTCACGTACTCTAACGCTGCTTTTATACTCCTCGAGGAATGTGGCTCTTTCGCTCGCTGCGTCGCGGCCGCAGTGGTTCTGTTACTTATCGATCGCGGGAACGCGACAGCAGCGACAACTGCAGCAGGGTGCCGCTAGCAATCAATATGTATGAAAAACAGTGTCGCAGCGCTGCAGCGACTGCAAGCACAGCCCTCCTCGGTGAGTATAGCAGCTAATGCCGATGAAGCGGCGCAGAAGCTGTAGTTTCATCATAGATATACAGCAGAGAAGCATGACGTGATTCTGTTGTTTAAATGTCAGTATGTGCGTGATGTTGTTGTGTTTGTGAGTGTGGCATGCGCATGTTGCAGGGTGATTTGGATTTGGAGTTGGACGCCGGTTTTCTGCTCGTTGGCAGGAGTTCTTTCAGAATGTGGGATCGCGACGAGATACATGTGCTCGAGCGAACGCCCGGCGACATCGACGAGCAGCTGCCGCCGCCACCACCGTCAGCAGCGACCAGCAGCACCGAACTCAACACTGAGGCATGGCTTGGTTCTTTATTTTGTTTCGATTGCTCTTCGTCTTCTCAGCTGTTCGGCGTTCCCTGTGCTCTCTGGAAGCGTGGGATGTCCGTTTAACAGATTGCGCTTGCACGACGTGCATGTTGTGATGTGTCTTTGAGTTCAGAGCTAGCGAATGACGAAAGCGTTGAGGCTATTAGCATTCATCTTTTGAAGTATAAAAAGCTGTAATGAAGATTCATGAAGCACATTACTAATAATCATGAAGCTTATAGTGATTATGACCTTGAGGAATACCAGCCCAGGATTTTTCTGGGGTCACGCCAGCTAGCCTTTGCCAGTGGCTGGCCAAATTCCACAGGGTTGTTGCAAGAGGAAAGCGTTTTGAAGAGGTCAACCTACCTTTTACATATGTCAATAGGAGTTCAACCAATTTTGCGTGATGTATTTTTTCCACTGGGTTATTGACAAATAAATAAATGAAATGAGACCTCTCGTTTATCACCCTGGTTATCTCCATAGCCCAGAGTTTTTTTTTTTTAATTTTGGAAAGTAAATTAGTGAGGAGGCGTATATTTATCAGGTCAATTCCTTATTCTTGGTTCGAATGTATGCTCCGAATATTCATTCTTGATTCATTGCCTTCACAATTAACTCAGGACCGCTGGAATCAATTCACTTAGCAGCGTGAGCCATCACTTTTCGGCCACTCCCCTTCTCCATTTCCTCCTCCGCGTTGTCCTCTTTCTATCGCTAGTCTCTTTCTCAAATTGTACGGTAGCTAGGTAACCCTTCTCGTATACGTAGGACCAAATAAAAATTAAATGACATGATTATTTAAATTTTTAATTCAGAATCCTGCTGAAAAACTCAAATGTCCAGGGAAGGCAAAGCTCCACGTCTCTCCCTATCATTCCCTACAAATGTATTGCTTGCTCTTGTTCGAAGGTTTGAATTTAGGATTTGTTCGAGATCGAATTTTTGAATTCGGATGCATCTAATTCATGATATGGTCGTAGAGGGCGTATGAGGCGAAATGAGGGACGGGAGGGATCATGTGATTGGGTCATTCAATGAACTAGCCAATCACAGAAGCATCGCACACCTCTTCTTGCCTCATTATGACCCACACTCGGTCCTAGGTATACCTCCTGGAATTCCCTCATCCATTTTTTTCGAGTAAATTTTTTATGCCACTTGATTTTAGCAGAAACTTGCCTTTGGGATTAAAAATCAGCATAATAGTCGAAGATATTTATTTATTTATTTTATACTGTAATGAAGTAAATGCAGTACTTGTACTACCCTTTATATAAGGGCTGTATACATATTGAAATAATAAAAACTGATTTTCACGGTAGCTCTCTTCATGGAAGGAATTCACCCCGCAAAGGGTTACCCTACGAGGTCAGTTTTTCGGTGCAACGGCTGGAAGAGCGAACCTGTAGTTCGGACCACTGCTGCCTTGAAAACGGCATTGACTTAGGGACTTTTTAGCGTGGAAGCTTCATTGAAATTGCCCAGGGTTAACGTATTGACGTCCATGGTGACGATGGATAATTGGTGTACAGTCCTTCTCAAAAAGATAGACGGATTGCGCGACTGCACCATTGCAGCGGGAGAAGTGGAGAGAGCATGCTCCAAGTGAGAGGGTCGAGTGGGTCCCACCGCGATTTTACAGCCGCGACGCTAAGAAACTGCACGCGCAATCCTTCCATCTTTTCGACAAGGACTGCACATAGTGTTAATACAATCGGCCTGGGTAATCTCGGTGATGTATGCGGCCATTTATCGCTAACCCGATGTTTAGCTCGGGTTTAGCAGCTGTGCTCGCAGTAACCAGTAAAAGAGTATTGTAAACAGCTCATTTCCTCGTTAAACCTTCATTATGAATGCTCAGCTAGCGCTGAAGAGGCTTTGTTTTCGAAAACGTCGATAGCTTGTCGCTGTTTTTCTCGTGTCTGTGTGCTTTCAGAAAGACAGCTGCAAAATTCGTGGCTGTCCTTGTGCACGTCCGGGAAAATATTGCTGAAATGTCATTGCTTATGGATAATTGCATGCTATCGAGATTTATTCGTATGTTTGCGGAATTGGGCCAGGAAAAAAACTCCTACCGTATTGGATCTATAACGATGTATTGGGTATTAGTATGGTGTTTCTCTTCCAAAAGTGGCCCGTTTTCTTCTAACCAGTGGGAAAACTTGGGAAAATTGAGATCGAAGCATTCCAAACTTTTCTTATGGTCGCGGTAGTGGAAAAATAAGAAATTCGTCATGTCCCTAAACTTCAATTTGAGTTCACTTTTCTTGGGTTATTATTGAGACTCTAACAGAATAGTATACTCGAGGGTATTGGTAACCCAAGAAAAATAAGATTTCTCCGAGAGAACCTTCTGTTACGAAGCAAGTTTGCTGTTTAATTGAAGTTTATTCGGCTTCACTTGTAGTTACAGCGAGAGAATATGGAAATTTTCGCGCCGTTTCCGTAAGAGATTTTGGAGGAGGAGAAGGACATCTGGGCCTAGATACATCATTGAGATTACCCAGGGTCAAAGCATTGACGGCAGTTGGCAGTGCTAACGATGGGTAGCACTGACGGCACTTCGCACTGCTAACGATGGGTAAACTGTGATATTTACACATTTACGCTGGGTAATCTCACTGATGCATGCAGCTCCTATTGAAGAACGAGGTCCCAAGAATTCTCCAGGCCTTAATTTCCTGAGTTCCTCTCCCAGAAACAGCTTGTGTGCTGGTGGCGGTCAATATCCGGATGGTGCGCCTCGCCGGCAATCGCCGGGCTGATGATGAATTTTTACTGAAATCTAAAATCAGCGCCGAATATCTGATGGAGTGCATGGAAGATAAATGTCGCGGGTAATTTGTTACCCATGAATTTTAGGCTAATACGCCCGGTAAGCAGTCACCTTCCAGCATAAACTGAGATAATTCATTTTTCGATGTGCATTTTTCAAACTTCCAGCTTCAGCCATATGCCCATTTTAATTATTCTGGCACTGCCTCCATCGGATGAGTTTTCAAAAGCCATACCTAATTAAAAGCAGAAGTGGTGTTCCAGGGACTTTTGGCACGTTTATGCTTTTAAAACTATGCGCCAGACCTCAGTTTCGGACCCAACTCATATACTTTTTTTGCTACTCACCTCGGAAGCGCTGGAGCTGGAAGTTCTTACACAACCTCAGTGTAGAATTCTCCTATTTGACCACTGAATAGCAGTTTTTCTTGGAATTTCGCTTTTGAAGGGATGAAAATTGAGCAATAGCTGACATGGTCCGCATGTATCGTTGAGATTGCACAGGGTAAACTTGTTAACACTTTCTAAATTTGCCTATCGTTAGCACACGGTTACCCTAGGTAAACTTAATGATGAGTCCAAGCCCAGAACATCCTCTTGTGTAAGAATTCTAAAGCGCGGCTGAGAAGTTTTGAAGGTTTGAAGGAAGGTGAGGGGAGAGAGAGAGAGAGAGAGAGAGAGAGAGAAAGGAAGGAAGAAAGAAAGAAAAAGAGAGAGAGAGATCGCTTTCATCAAATCATGCAATGTAAGATTCTCAACATCCTGATATGTACAGGAAGGTAGCTACAAACAATATTTGCTCTATGATATGCAGTTGTTTACCGCCGACTTTCTATTCTCCCTTCTCAGAAACCTCAGATTCAGTGGCCAGTGAATAGCCAGTGAACAAGCCGCAAACGCATAAAAATCCCTGATAACCTTGGTATGACTCACAAGTGTCACTTTGAACAAATTCAAGGACATGTTCAGCCCTAAAACTTCCGCGCACTCTTTCGAGGCTGTTCTTCGTGGTGTATTGGTGCTACGTAATCTTGGTAATATTCGTGAAAATCCATGTGTTTCTTTAGCGGCTACATTTTACCAGGAATTACAACCAGTGCCTGGAGTTAGTCATCCTCACCCAACAATTGTTTCCTGCTCGGCTCCGAATGCTTAACAAAAGGCTGTTGTAGTGTCTATTGTACGTGTTTTCCTGTTCGACAGTCAGCATCGTATGGCTTGCATGCTTCACTCCCTAGGTCCGTGTCCAACTTACTTTACCCGAATGGGTAGATAAGCTCTACGAAATGTCTCGGGGTGGTTTGCTTCTATATCGCTATCCAGGCCTGGATGCATAATTAGATGCATAATTAATTACCCAGGGTAAATGTGTCGACACCCGTTTCAACTTTGAAGTGTTAGTGCTTTTACCTTGGGTAATCTCAATGATGCATGCGGTCCCAGTCTCTTCGTGAATAGAGTTATCGATACCTTCTACGGAAGATAATTCCTATCCTACCGTTAGGGGTTTACTCTATACTTCTACTATCTTAGGGTAATTCTAGGCTTCGTCTCTCATCGCTGTGTTGGGAAACTGCAACATCGCAATCAATACGCATCTTTTCCACTGCCTCCTCTATCGCTGGTTCATTCCGACTAATTTTGAACCAGAAAATTCTGTAATTAGAGTGGAAGTAGAATTGTACTTTCTCCTATCAGCTGGCAGAGTTCGCTCGAAGAGCTTGGAGAAATTACAGGATAAATTGTGCTCCAGGGGCATGGTGGATAAAATTGTCCCTGTCTGGTTATGAAACCTTCGAATTTTTCCTGCGAAGGATTCAAATGTTGGGTACAATCCCATAACTACTGTTATTTCCTGAAAATCTGTCACATTCATCTCCATCACATTCACTTTATGTTTTTGCACCGCAAAATCCATACGATGACTGAGCGAGCTCTGTGTGAAAGAGCCAGGTGTTGTTTACAGTTGCGAAGAGATGTTTTTTAGTGTTGCGTGTGCGTTAGCAGAGCGAACAACCAGCCATTCCAATGCTGCAATTCCCATCTCTCCGGATTTCTTGCATTTTAAAGCGCCATTTAAGACACGCAATTATGCACTTGTCAATCCGCGAGCTGCTTGGTATTGCTGGCTCTTGTCGTTTTACTGTAATGCAGTCATACATCTGGGATGGATTTCTCAATGTGGGAAGTTCCTCACTGGGAACTATATGGGAGCATGGATGGCTTGCCTATAGAGGTTTTATGGTGTCTAGATGTTCCTCACGGTTCATTTTATGGCCATTTCTGTACTTTTTTGTTCCACGTTTCACCTCGAAACTATTCCCACGCATCCA
The DNA here is from genome assembly GCA_000688135.1 of Ancylostoma ceylanicum. NCBI lineage: Eukaryota > Metazoa > Nematoda > Chromadorea > Rhabditida > Ancylostomatidae > Ancylostoma > Ancylostoma ceylanicum. The sequence goes on along the minus strand of JARK01001710.1, from coordinate 7,076 downwards.
GAGTCATCTATATTTTTCAACAACAAAAAAAAGAAAAAAAAAAAACGAATTCTTTTTGCGTAAACCTACATTTCGTAGACTGAACCACGAAGATCCAAGTTTCCCATGGTCGAAGAATTTCTTTAAAAAAATGCTTTGTACATGGTTAAAAGTTGTCCATCAATCCCCTATTTTTAGTTCTTTAGTTGGCTGATTTTTGAAATCCAGGCGGTTTGGCTATTCATGTGGGGAAGTCTCTAGTTTTTTCCTACACTCCCCCCCCCGCTCTTTCCCCGCCCATAGCTGCTTTCGCCTTTAGTTTAACGGTGGTCATGTTGATTCCGTTTTTTCTCCTTCCCTGACGCCCCGTCATGGCCGCAACGCATGGCTGCTGCGGCGCGGTCTTATTATGGTCATATATATGATCTGACACGTTCTGACGCGTAACGTGTGCATTCTAACAGGTTTTAGCTGTCCATTCTCGTCCCATATGGATAAAATCCAAGCGTAAGGGGAAAGGTACGCTGCTGGGCTGTGATTGGTCAATTCATGTGCGCGTCGCGGCTGCAGCCTTCAAAGGTACGAGCAGCGCTGGCGAGAAATACACAAGTTTTTGAGCTCGGGTGGGACAGACAAATGCTATCGAAGCCGACAAATTGCCGTCGAATTCGAAAGACCAGCATGAAATTAGGAAGCATACGCGTGCGGGGCGGCTGCGTCGCGGCGTACTTCTTGACCGCTTCCCCCCGTTAGGACGTGTCAGGACCGCAAAAGAACCGCGTCGCGGCAGGGCTGCGTAGCGGATACAGGGCGGTGCTAGCAAAGGTGACTACAAATATTCCGTTTCAACTGCGACGGGAGTTGAATGTTTGGACATCCTGTCCATATTTCTTGCTACCCTCTTCAATAGCTGGTCTTTTCCTCGCGTTCTTTTTCTCTCTGGCCTCTCCCACTATCATCCCCTGCGAAACGCTTTGTAAAACTGGAGCAGGTTAATCTCGACGGTATTTTTTCTCGATTTTTTCCTTTCATCTCGGTTGAAAAGAAGCGTGGATTGTGCACTTCGTATATCGTGACATCGACGGCGCTCAGAAGCATCCAGAAGGTTGTGAAATCCCGACAATTATGAAACTTCTGAATGCGTACCATATCAATGATTCATACGGCGAAGTTTATGGACGCTGTATGACGCAGATGTTTCGCAATGCGCCCCCGATAGTTTGTCGTTGTTGCTTACGGGCTGTTTTTCTTGTATCTCCAAGCAGTTCCTTTAATATTTTCTGTCAGGACCAACATGATTTCTAGGACCTATTAAATACTGAAGGCCTTGACAGTTCTTGGAAATTCGCCGGAGCTGGAGCAGCCAGCAGCGCAACGCCTGTCGATTGCGCCTGGCGGCAAATTTTTCTGCGCTGCCCGCGTCTGGCTGATTCATTCGCGGCCCCGTCCGTTTCGTGCGGGAGCCTCTCCAGAGAAAACAATTTCCTCAGATATAAATGTCTTTGTGCATTCTTTCTGGATGAGACTGGTCCTCCTTGGAGGAGTCACAATCTGCACTTTTTGCTTTTTCCCTAATGGCTTAGGTCAGCCTCTGGAATGTTATGCATTGTCTGGTGGCACCCATTCAACCTGCCACGAACCTTGTTAGCATGGTTAGGCCTGTCACTCAAAGCTTTTTTCACCCTCAGGCGTTCATCCTTAGCTTTACTGCATAGAATTCCAGCTGGTCATAGGATGTGTCTTCTGGTTTTTCTGATCGTTGTGTAAGGAACTAAGCCTGTGTGCATCATTGAGATTATCCAGGGTAAATTTGCCTACGCTTTCGTTAACGATAGGTAGATTTACGTAGTTTTAACACGTTTGCCTTTATGTGGTTGCAACAGTTTGCCTTGGGTAATCTCAATGATACATGCGGCTTCTGGGTTTTTCTGGAGGGGGTGCAGAGAACGCTCAGTTTTCGCTAGCTTTTTGTTGCATGTTTGCTTATTCTTCTTGGAATCCGTCGTGGTTTTCGCATGCTTTTGTTACAAGACTAGGATTAGGGGCGACAACAGTGTCCACTCTAAGCGTCACAGTAACTCCAAGCTCTATAACCATAACTTCGATGTTTTAATCCCGTTTACCTCCTGGACGAAACACCAATTCATGCATGCTTATCCAGCCTATTCATGCTTTTTTTCCAGAGCCATAAACTTCACTAAGTACTAGCCAGAAATAGGTTTGTAACCTAAGCTTTCTAAGAAGGGCTCAGCTCTTCCGTCATGAACAGTCTTCATTAGCCTTATTATCCTTATCAAATTGGCGATCAGTTTTCAGCAGCAGCCTAGCCACAGCTACATACCCTGCTTATATTGCGAAATATTCCATTCCTTTTCACATTAGTACTAATTGTTTTCGTTATTATGCCTTGTTTATGCCTTCTCTCCTCTCCAAGATGTATTTTCTCTCTATGTCGCACAGCATTTGGTATGACTGAGCGATTAATAGAGAAAATTCGGATTATTTTTCTGCTGAATCATACTATCTTCTTCGGAAAATCCTCAGACATATGTAGTGTTGTCCTTGTCTCGGGGAATCGTTAACGACGAGAGTCATCTGTGGTTAGCATGAATGGATATCCTAGACATTAACTACGTTATGTTATCAGACGCAGGACGTGGAAGTTGACTTGGTGGTAGTATGTTGATCGAGTGATGAGTTAGATGCGTTCGATATTCGAATGTTCGTTTCTGAGTATGTCGAATGTTGAAATGTTCAGGAGAGGGAGAACCTTACATCTTTGGGTGAAAGACAGTAATGGCTGTGATGCTTTGCTGCTTTCAGAATATTCGATTTTTCGGATGGAGCTTTGAATTGTTAGTCAAATTAATTAATTTCATCCGATTTTTCTGCCGATCAATACGCTACTTGCCATCCTGATTTTACTTGGATATGCGTTCATGAGTCCTTGCCCTAAATGAGTGATGAGTTGGAGGATACAGCAGTGCGGAGCCTGGACTCCGCTTTGCCCACGGGGACAACTTTGGTTACCTGGTCTTATTCTGCCAATAAACTAGGTTAAATTTCCAAAATGCTATCTACCGACACTTTCTGAAACTCACTTGGATAGGATTGAAAGGGTTCGGACTACACTTGAAGGGGATCACTGCGCAGAAAAGCTGTAGTAAGTACTTACGTCTCGACCATATTGCATAGGTCGGAATCCATCCTCCATGAGCGAACGAGCAGTGACGAGTTCCTGGTCGATTGGATTCCCAAGGTCTCCGCCGTACTTTTTACTACCACTTCGAATTGTGCTGAAAGCGCAATCTTGCGTTTGTCCCGTATTCATGGGACCGCATCGAGAACGGAAATCGCGGGAAGTTCACAGCCTTCGCATGACCTTTGTTTGGACGGAAAACTCAAGGAGAACTTGGCTATCGTTTGCTAATTTTCCAGTGAATTTTCTTTCTTTCTTTCTTCGAGCAGACTGGATTAGATCCCATGATAAATAGCTTGATTTTGCATGAATCCTCATTTCTCAGCCATGGCTGTCATATATTTAATTCTTGTGAAGTTATCATGTTTTTTCTATAGAAATTCCGGAGAAATTTATGCGTATTCCGTCCGATTGTGCGCTATTCCTGCACGTTTTCCAACTGAGTAGACTGGTTGTACTGTATTTTGATATTCCTGGACGCGAACCACTTCAATAAGGATGACTGCACGAAAAACCCAGTGGTTTGATGATAATCTAGACCAAAATTTAGTTGGACAAATCCCTGTACTGACGCCATCCAGATTTTTGCACTGTAAAGCGAATAAAAACAGCAAAATCGACTGAGCGGATTACCTCTCGAACCTTTTTTTCTATGACATTGATCAGCGCTCCGATTCATGAACGTTCCCAGGATGTTGCACCCTTCCTGACAGGTGAACGAGTTCCGCAAGAAAAGTTGAATTGCTCATAGGTGGTTCATGAAACCGGAGATAACCTCTACCGCCCATTGCAAAATTTTCCCGCTTACCAGCCAGTAACGAGGGAGATGGGACGCCTAGAGCCGCAGGCATCGTTGAGATTACCCAAGGTGAACGTGTTAATACCAGACAAGTGTGCCCGTCGTTAACACGTGCGGCAACGAGTTTACCCCGGGTTATCTTAGTATTATCTTAGTAGCACCTCTTATCATCCAGGTCCTACAATTGCGCATCCGCCTGTCCATGAATTCATGAGCGGGAGCTCTTACCTGCGGTGAAATTCTTCTACTGCTTTCCTTAGGGCTAAGCTTACCATGATCATCGCTGTTTCAGTAAGAGGAAAATAACAAAAATATTTCGATCAAAACATGTTTTCTTTTGGACTGCAAAAATGAATATTCTAAATGAAAAGTTGAATCAAGTGCTTGATACATAATAATGTTAGACTCACCATCGCAGGAAAACTTCTAGCCCTGTATAAATATCGCAAGCTTTTGACTGAGATTATGGATAGGAAACCTAACGAAACCAAGTATGAACCGAAGATATGCACGAAAAACGGAAGCTGGAAGCCGAAAGCCAGGAATATTATGAAATGCTGGGAATACTTGGATATGCAGAGATGGTGATAGTTATAATCAGGACCGAATAATGCATTAGTTTTATTCGAATTCGAAAATTCGATATCGCTCAAATCGAGAACTCGGACGTTAGAAAAAGAGCAAGCAATAAAGTCGTTGAGGATTGCAAGGAAGAGATATGGGGTTTTTCCCCAACGTTTTGCTTTTTCGAATTTTTTCGAATTCTAAATCAGTATTTAAAACAAGTAGGTCATTCGATTTTCATCCCATACTATGTACGTCTAGCAGTGGCGAACGCAGGAGGGGGGGGGGGACGAGGATGGGTCGCCGAATTTTTGAAATTACTTTCGATACATGTAAGAATCTTCCATTAGTACATTTTTATTTGTTTATTTTTGTTATTATTTTTAAAATATTGATTGTTCATTATTTATTATTGAAATAAATATTTTTATCAATTTTATTTTCCGTCTTGGTCCCCAAAACGGCGGAGACCCCAATTTTTTCCCACGCCCTCCCGCTCACTTTCTGCGTCCGCCACTGACGTCTAGTAATGGTGTTAAGCAGTCATTCATTATTAGGAAAACTTGGAATCAGAACCTTGTAAACGGCTATATTTATTCAATTTTTCGATTCAAAGTTGGAATTATGCACACCCCTGATCACCAAATCCTTTGCAATTGTTGCTGTGTAAGATAGTCATCATTTGGCAATTCCACAGGCTTTCTATCATGGGTAAATAACCACCCACGATGATTAATCGTTCTCATAGAAGGCTGTCATTCCTGCTGTCGTCCACGTTTTTGTCGAAATCGTACACTATGCCACCACTCGGAGTGAACGCAGTCATTCACTCGCATAAGGCGGAAAATCGCAGTATATCATAGACTCGTTGGAGAGGCTATTTTTATGTCCGTCGGTCCTCGTCGGCGTCTCCATCTCCACGCAACCCGCTCCTTCACATAATCCATTTCTGCTGTTCGGAAGAGTGCAAAGCTGCCAACTGGGGTCGTTTTCATCCATGGAATAGCCATAATGAGACGACATTGTCTATTTCTGGGCAGCTCCTTCTCGGAAGACTTGCTGCCGGTGTCGTGTATCATATTCTGCCCAACACGCGAAACTATTCACGCTTGCGAAACCTCGTGGGAAATTTTCACCGACGAAGTACTCAGGTGAAACTCCACCTATGGAAGCAGCGCTTTATCATTTCCCTCAAGTCACTATTGACCCTCGTCGTCATATGCTATTTTTCTATTTTTGCCAAAAGAATGGAGCTGATTTGAATATTTATCGTTTCTTTTTTGGTGTCGTGCAACTTAGTTACGAACTTATTTTGATAGACGGACGAAATTGTGTGGGACTTCCCCATGTGTGGCGCTTCGTAGGTAAGAGTTTCACGTACCGGGCACAACTTCGCGCGTGTAATATTCTGTCGGGCACAGTATGATACGGGCAGAATGTTATATACCGCATCGGACTTTTTGAGGACCAGGCTGGGAATGTAATAGTCAATTTGTGATGGAACATTGGCTTTATGGTTTTTGTTACTGCAATTCTGACGAAAGCACACCGAGGTGGAGTTCTTTAGCTTGGTCAGACTACCGCTACAATTTTATGTTGAGGAAGTCTGCATGGGAGAGGTTCAAATTCGTCTGCGTCCACCTTACATTTTCTCGGAGCCTATTCGGCAGGTTGCTAGCAAGGATTTGTTCTAAACAATCTTCAAACAAGCTTTTATAGCATCAGATTAGAAGATTGCTGGAGAAAAGCCTGTAAATTACGTAGTTGTTGAAGGGTTGTCTGAGTAGAGAAAACTTTTTTTTATTCCAGAATTCTTTCCTTTCTCAATTCTATTACTGTGAATAGAATTCAAATGCCTAACCTGTATTTTTTCACATTTTTTTTCATTTCAGTGATCTATCTTGAGCTATAATTCCGATCTCCATTTTCAACCCTTAGTACATATCCGTCTCCCTCTTGGACGTTTGGGCTTTTTAGGCCTTTTTAACTCCTTTTAGAAATCCAATTTATCAATGACCACCGTCCTTGGGTAAAAATCCTGGCATCACGATTGGATTCTAATCGTAATCCTACAAATTTCTACCCTGGATTTTCTGCCTTGATATTTCCCAACAAAAAGTAGGGCTCACAAAACACAGTAGTATTTGAAGTTCTGATTCGATAATATGAATATTAGATTGGTCCAAAAGTCTTGCACCACTATTGACACCTTTTTTTTTTCGAACAATCATGACATTATTGTTAATATATGGAACCTGATCTGCCATTTTCTTTGGTTGAGAAGTTGTAGAACATTCTACCACATTCTATTACCAAAGAATTTCAATTCAAGGCCATGAAATTCTGGATCGAAAAATACGTATTGGCACAAGACTTTCGGGTCAACCTCACATTTACCAGTTTGTTCGTTCAGTCATCTACTGTTAGTTTCTTTTAATTCGCTTACTCTCATAACTGTGCGGCACGAACGCAGCCCAAACGGCGTAATGCTTCGGGTAGAAACGCTAGCAGCAACGCTTCCCAGTTGCTGCCATC
>JARK01001709.1:167737-183129 GCA_000688135.1 Ancylostoma ceylanicum | reverse complement strand
AAAAAAGGGGGGGGGGGGGAGGCTGCTCGCACCTCCAACTTTTTTATGTGCACATACTCTGCAGCGTCTGCAGGTACATAATCTGCAGTCAGTATCTGCCACGGTGAAATGTCCATTGCAATCTAACAATAGGTTGTTCTGTAGAATCCTCAAATGCTAAGTATTCCATGTGCCATTTTCAGAGGAATGGTCCCGAGGAGCTGTTGATTTCCACATCTACTTCCATTCCGGAAACCTCTGAAATGGAAACACAGCAAGGATGTCAAGACTCTGGAGAGAAGTTGCAACCAAGCGCAGGACCGAAAGAAAGGAGAAGAGGGAAAGGTCGTTTCAAAGCTGAGGCTAGAGTGGGTTTCATATCATACAGGATTTCTTTTTGCAGGACTAACAATAAGAAGAGTAAAAATTTCAGGCATCCGCTGTGGAAGCTGCCTCTGAATTGGAGGAATCATCAAATTTGGAATCGAAGGATAAATCACAAACGAAAATGAAGTCCAGAAGACGCCCTCGTGTGGAAGGAACAGTAGGTTTCTGATTCGTAAAGGAAGGAAATAAAGACTGTTTTACTCCTATTATTGGGAGTCGGAGACATTTTGTCTTACTTCCAAGATTCACGATTTACCTTTATAAGAATCATAAGACAGTGAAGAAGCAACTGAGCTCACAGTAAGTTGCTTGAGAAGCGATTAACGTTTGGCTAGTTTAGTTTGCCATTTCCGGCATCTATATTTGTGCTGGTGTAGTTTGATCTCACCCTTTTTCACAAAGAACATTCTTTTGTTTCGGTTTTGAGCAGTCTTATTGAAGCGCAACCAATCAGTTTTAGCGATTATGTTAACTAGTTACAGCAACTGGCCGTAATTTAGGATCTAGTGCTGGAGAGGAATAGTGGCGGTGCTTTTGAGAGTAAATTCTCTCCTTGGTCATTGTACTCGCATGTTTTCATTTTCAGTACTTCTCTAAATTTATCAGTTAGTTTTAAGGTGCCGGTCTTCAAGAATTGCTGCGAATTGATTAATAAACACTTGGGAATACAAGCAGTGGATGAACAACGCAGTGACCCTCATAGGCTTGAAAGAGTAGACTTGCCTCTCCGTTGTCGCATGTGTACTTAAGTAACACATAATTTGTAGATGTGCCATCGCTGTAGATGTGATGATGATCAGAAAGCGAAGCCGGTGAAGGCATTGGTGACATCCTCTCACCACGGGCGGTACCGTGAAAGCAACACGGGCGCAGAGTCAGAGGAGTTTCAGGTTAGCCGAATGTACTTGGTTCGTGAAATATTCAAGTTTGCGTTTGGTTGCGCGGTTAAGTTTTGTTTCATTTACCTATGTTACAAAGAGCTGGTGTGAGTGCTGCTCGTGCATTTAAAAACTTTAATACTTCCACAGCGTCCCATTTACAGACATCTATAACGTCGAGTGAAGACAACAAGCCGAGAAGAGTGAGAAAGGGGTCAGCAAGGCAAAGTCTTCGTGAGAGGAAAAATGTGAAGAGGAACGAAATAAAAATATTATCGAGGAATGACGTGGTCCAGGAGATGTCGGAAACAGCGACAGATGGTTGCAGCGAAAATCCAACGCAATTTATCTATTCCGTAAGTGTTTGCGGTTATGTTCATCTATAACGGGCTCTTATTTCTTGACCCACGCACATTTCCTCTTGAATCCTCACTAGTCTTTTTGCGTAGAGCCAAGAAGAGTCTTCCAATACACAACTGAACGATTTTCCATCTGGAAATGCCGAAGTTCGCATGGAATCGCAATCTTCACAGGTTAGATGAGTTATGCATGTCTATTTATATGTTTCATCATATCTATGATTTTATGCTTCTTACCATCACCCTATTCATTATAAGTAGGCATTCAAACAAACGCTCCTTTTGGAGTGAGTGATAGGGAATGGGGGAACAGAGAGAGAGAGAGAGAGAGAGAGAGAGAGAGAGAGAGAGAGAGAGAGAGAGAGAGAGAGAGAGAGAGAGAGAGAGAGAGAGAGAGAGAGAGAGAGAGAGAGAGAGAGAGAGAGAGAGAGAGAGAGAGAGAGAGAGAGAGAGAGAGAGAGAGAGAGAGAGAGAGAGAGAGAGAGAGAGAGAGAGAGAGAGAGAGAGAGAGAGAGAGAGAGAGAGAGAGAGAGAGAGAGAGAGAGAGAGAGAGAGAGAGAGAGAGAGAGAGAGAGAGAGAGAGAGAGAGAGAGAGAGAGAGAGAGAGAGAGAGAGAGAGAGAGAGAGAGAGAGAGAGAGAGAGAGAGAGAGAGAGAGAGAGAGAGAGAGAGAGAGAGAGAGAGAGAGAGAGAGAGAGAGAGAGAGAGAGAGAGAGAGAGAGAGAGAGAGAGAGAGAGAGAGAGAGAGAGAGAGAGAGAGAGAGAGAGAGAGAGAGAGAGAGAGAGAGAGAGAGAGAGAGAGAGAGAGAGAGAGAGAGAGAGAGAGAGAGAGAGAGAGAGAGAGAGAGAGAGAGAGAGAGAGAGAGAGAGAGAGAGAGAGAGAGAGAGAGAGAGAGAGAGAGAGAGAGAGAGAGAGAGAGAGAGAGAGAGAGAGAGAGAGAGAGAGAGAGAGAGAGAGAGAGAGAGAGAGAGAGAGAGAGAGAGAGAGAGAGAGAGAGAGAGAGAGAGAGAGCTAGGGACTCATACCTTGGGATTTATTCAAACTGTGCATTCGCCAGTAGTGCTGTTTCGTTGATGTTTACATTACAGTTAAAATCTGAAATTATTTTCACTTCTATCTCCCTATTTCAGAGATTTCGTCCCTCTCTCTCTCTCTCTCTCTCTCTCTCTCTCTCTCTCTCTTACGTTATCAGAGTTTGCTTGAACCCATGATGTGTTTTATCCATTTAAGCTGTTTCAGCAGGAGGTGATGGAAAGTGTTCTTCATCTTCTCGAAATGATTTCTCAAAATCCAACTCAGCCTACGAGTGAACACAACGTTAGTTGCATTATTTGGTCGTTGGAGAGTTGAACAATGTGGAAAGCACTACTAGTACCATGCACGCAGCTTTTGACCTAAATGAAATCTATTATTTTGAACCTTCTGTTATTTTTCAGTGATTCATATTTACCATTAAGCTTCCTTCCGAGGGTGTCTCTGCCGTTTCTTCGTTAATACAGCCTCCTATGAACAGAAGTGAACCTACGGGAACACAGAAATCAAACAGCTACGATTCCTTTAATCATGCGTTACAAGTGGGTCATTTCAAATCGTCCCTACTATACTTGTGACCGAGTCGAACAGATTCGAAGAAATATTTAAATACTTGAATATTTAAATAACTCGTTCATTTAGTTCTTCGATAAACGCAGAATTTTGAACAATTCATTCGACCATCTAGGAATATGGGTTATTTGTACAATTGATTCGTTCAGGTTGTTCAAATCAGAGTTTACTAGTACAGTTCGTGGTCAGCCACCAGAGGCCGCATGGGTTTAGGTCATATGGCGCGGCGCGATTCTTTGGCTGTCACTATAGACAGGCTGGATAAGGAGCCGCTCTTGCGAGCAGGGTGCGCTGGTGTGCTGTCTAGCGGTGCGGTTTGCCTGGGACCGCCCTCCCTTGATTATTTTATTGTGAGAATGAGCGCAGAAACTTGGCGATTACCACTACATAAGGAGCCCTTGAAATCGCGTAACTATGTTGTATACTTCGCAGTTCTAAATTGAATTAAAGGGGATGGTTCCGACAGGATTAATCTTTGGACCAGTGTGATGTCATGTATTCAAATTCCGAATGGAGTCATTCTTAGCACCTTGGAAGCATCTAAATCTTTCAGGAGGCCACATATTTTGGGTAGTTCAATCATTCAGAAATTTGAAAAAAATTGGTAATCCGAGGTATTCGTTCCAAAAATACGTTCACTTGGTTGTTCAAATAAGCCTAGTCTTTGAACAGGTTGTCCACTTCGTAGCCAACAATCTTAAAAACATACCCCTAGCATTTTTCTGTACGGTCGGATGGTGATCATAATACATATGGACGAGCTACATCATCAAGCAGATCCAGGCAAACAACGACGCGCGACAGTATATCGGGTGGTAGGAGAGGTCCCAAATCATGTCTACTGATAGTGATAGTCGAGGAACCGCTTTATTTGACCGCCGCCCAGGCCATGTGCATCTTTGAGGTTATCCGGCGTAAGCGTGTTAACACCACCTAAATTTACCCATCGTTAGCTTGCGCATCAAGATGTTTACACTGGGTAGTCTCAATGATGCATCCACGCTCAGGGCCCTATGAACGAAGTGTTCCTATGCCGAATAACTGAAGTCTAACACTACTTGAATCATTCGAAACAGAATATTTGAAGAGTCGTATTATTCCTGCCTATCCACGTTAGCGTACAAAGAACTTCAAACGGCCAGCTGGATACGGACCATTGCCGCGATGCGGCAGCCTTGGGCAGACACTATCAGAGAGTGTGATCGAAGCATTAATGCTCAGGGAGTGCAGTGTCACGCCGCGTCGCGCACTTGTCCGTATCCCACTGACCGTTTGGAGTTCCCTGTAGTTGCATTTAAGGAAACGATTAGAAAACTGCATAGGCACTTCATCCTCTATTTTAAAATTGTTGCAGTGTTGTACCAATTCAATGGCGCCGCTGGCACACTACCAAGGTATTGAAAGGAATTCAAACACGAACGGAAGGAGGACAGAATTTTTATGCAGCCGTGCTCTACCAGTATTTCTTACTTTTCCATGTTTGCTTACGGTCAGTGTTCTACTCCTTAATTCTAGGCACGTTCTGCTGAAAATGTGTGGTTTCTTCCGAAGGTACAGGAACTCCGACGAGACCTTTCAATGTCACGTTCATCCTCATGGATGAAGCAGAATGTTGCTGATTGTGAGGTATTTTTTTCTATGTCGTTATAGTTTTTTTTTCAGGTGTGGGTTCGGAGTTATCATTTAACAAATCTTTGCCTTTGTTCCTATTTTTATATATGTGAAGCATTCCAGGACATTCACAACAGATGGAGAAATTCTCGCAATACTTTTGCTAACCGCTGGTTTGCAGCTAGAGTGCCTCCTTGGGAAAATGGTCTGTTAGAAGACCAGCGTAGGTTTCGTCCTACTAATTTTTGCCTAAGCTTTTATTTGGTTGTACAAGTTGCTTCCAGGCGGACCAACAGAATCTTTTCAACCCTATCTTGTGGAACAACGCTGTTCTCGATCTACTACTGCCAGAAGGCAGACACATGACTGGAATGATAGACGAAATAACGTCAAAGAAAGGGATGTTTCTGTGAGAAGTGCATCTCCAAGGACAACAATGGAGCCAGGTCTCCCACGCGATACTTGTGTGCCGTCATCTGACACGGAATACTCTTTGGAGCCCACTTCCGAGAGAAACGCTAACGGCGACATTGACGAAAAAGTAGTTGCCGGAGAATGTGGCAACGAGCTTGCAGATGTAGATGTGGAGGCGGGTTCCAATGTTCCCGTTCCCATTGAGGAATCGACGGAGCTGGGTGAAACGGAAGGGTCAAACTCCAAGACGCAAGTCAATTGTTCAAAAGAAGACATTGATGACTTTATTGAAAACTCTCTCCATTCCTTGGAGAACGTCAGTTTCCAAGTGGACCGAGTACTTCGAGTAATGATAGACTTTCTGCACCCAGATGGGAGAAGTATGCAGAGTGCGTTTGGAGTTTCTTGTTTCTGTTTTCTTTTTCGTTCAATCAAGTTAACCTATGACATTACGAGTGTTCGCTCACTTAGCTCATACAGAGTGTGCTATAATATGGGTGGCGTAAAATCCAATTGTTCATCATTGAAGTTCTATCGCAGGTTAAAGTTTGAAAACTTCTTTATTTCGAGAAAGGGACCGGGACCGGTCTTCCTATGATCTCGGCCAGGTTTTTCGCGGTGAAACAAAAAATCTGCTTAAGAATCAATCTGTTAGGCTAACAAGTTAGGTCCACTTTCTCCTGAGTTGTTCTCAAAACTTGCATTACCTTCGTTCATTTCGGTTTAATGCTCATTTGGGTTCATTGGTTGTTTCCTGTACGGAGGCTGCGCCGAGGTCGCTGAATGACGAATTCTTAGTGTTTTTTTCCTCAATTTTAACGCATATTGTAGCGAACATGAATTTACCTTATTTGGTACATTTGTATCAAATGACTACTTCAGTAGATTTATGTAGAAAGGTATCAAATCAATACTTTAGAAGATTTATATAGGAAGGTGGTGTCCGAGACGAAAGTTTCAGTAGGACAAAAATGGGCAGGGTAAAACGCTCACAGATGATGCGCTCACCTAATAACCTTGTTAGCACTTCAAACTCGCGTTGATGTCCTGTGTAATCATTTCACATGGCTCAGAGGACATTCAGCAGAATGGTTTTTCTTTCAGATCTGCTTGGACTCACCTCTAGTGACTTTTACCGTCTCTGTTCATTCTATAGTCGTGTCAACTTTGAGCGCTTAGATGATTTAGCGTGGGAAAAAGCGGACATGAGCCTTGTCGAGAAACTCCTTGAGGTACTATTCTTTTTTCTATTTTCTACACTGCATTTCTTCTCAGTTCCTCAGTTCAGCATGTAGTCTGGCTGTGCCGATCATTAATGGTAGGAATGCTAGCGAAAGAGGCTCTTCTCATTGAGGACCACATAGACTTTGCTCGCCTTGATCTCGATTTGTCTTACTACGAAGTGATTTTGCATTTGTGTTCCCATTTTGGTTCATTTTTTGCTTATGTTTATCTGGTCATGGTATTCGTTTAGGATCTCGATGAACGCAAAGAAATAAGCCTTCTTTTCGCTTTGGCCGAAGATCTTCGCTGCATACCTGAAGTGCAGTCTAACGACAGATTGGGGTGGTTCACCGTATGTGAAGCACTCAGAGACATTGTAGATGCTTTCGATGCCAACGACAGACCGAGGCTTAGAGAGGTTTAGCGGTTTCCGTGTTGCTGTTATGACAACTCCCCTTCTACATTTCAGTTGTTGACAGCTTGGAGTGGTGGACACTGCAGAGCGAGTTAGCGAACGAATTGTGCTTGGAATGAGTGTTTCTGCCGATGATGTGATGAGTGTCAGTAGAAAGTTTTCCATGTTTACTCATGGATGCTAAATGATTTCTCTTGTTGAGCGTTCAGTTATTACGAGACTCGATGAGTTCTGGCTTTGGCGAGTACATATGGCTCGTAGAAAATCATCCGCAGCTTATCAGCACTATGGATCACTTTGAATGGTATGTTATTTCCGCCAGCAACTATTGTGCTCTACATTCCTTCTCTCGGAGATAATATAGGTTTTAAATGCTCAAATACTTGTTCGCTAATGTAGTGAAAATTGAACCTTACGTCTGTTCTCAACGATGAATAAGGTCCTCAAGTGCGTTCTCGCGTTTGCTATAATTAATTTGCGTGCTCTATCCCTTCCTATGATGGATTGAGTGTTTGTAGTCACTTAAGGGCGCTTTTATTCTTTATTTAGAAGTATATCCTTGTCTTTTTTTCGAAGAATAACTTGATTTCACACAAGTTTGAAGCACCGAAAATACAAGTGCCAGCCGGCAAGGTGTTCACTTTTGAAACCTGCGTTATTTTACCTTTCGCTTTCGTCAAAAAGCGAGTGACGCAGTTCTAAACGTCTGCACCCAGCTTAAAAAAATGCTCGCTACTGGCTGTAGTTGCCCCCAAATGACCCAGTAAGAAACCACGTTGGCGGAGCTTACCTACAACGAACGAGTTGTCCCGATCATCTATCATCCATATCCACTGTCCTTATCGATCAAAGATCGCGCCTTCCGCAAATCGCTTCAAAAAAGTGGGAATCCATTTGACAACCCATTACTGTGAAGTTTTCAGCATCATGGACTCTATCCCTCTGATGACCAAGTGTGTTGACATTCGACCATTACATCGTACACTAACTGTGAGTGCATCCCTTGGCGAATGTTCAAGAACACGTCAAGTTTTTTTTTTCGGCTTACTAAATCGTTTAATTCACATTATGACATGTGAAATTGTTTAATCTATGATCCTATTAACTTTGTCTTATGAAGTTTTTGAGCACTATTAATCTGAAGCCTTGTTTCTTATCTTTGCACCCAAGTTGATATGATATTGTAATACTACCAAATGATCCAAGAATACTGCGTGTTAGGGCAGCTATCGAGGGTAACCGCAAATCATAGACTTCACTTAACCTTACGTCCATAAAGCGTACTTCCCTAGCTAATTCGTTCAGGTGATTCCGCGCTTTTTATCTCGGCTAAGTATTGATGAACGCGACAGTTGGGTTGGCAAAAATCTTGGTAGGTACCAGTCGCTGGAGGTTGGTCGAAGTTGGTTGCAGTTAATCCGAAATGCGGAGAAAGAAGAGGATGTAAGGAGCCTTTATTTATACATTCTTCAGTACCTAGCCTCATAGATTTGTTTCCAGCTTGCCCTTGAACTCACTGTGCAATTCTTCTTCTGTTCTGTAAAATATGGAGCAGAGGAATTCCTTGGGGCACTTCTTGACAATGTTTCTCAAGAAAGGAAGGTAATGGCAATCAAGGTTAGTTTTCCTTTCATAATCATTGAAACGATTATTCCAAGCAGAGATTATTTTTACCTATTGAATTTTGTGATCTAGAGCATTGAGCTTATGCCCCATTCGCTTCACTCCACTCTTATTCCTGACCATTGTACTTCTGCGGGGCGAGGATTATACGAAGCAATAGAGAGGATGACCGAGGAGATGCCTGTTATGCGTTTTAAAAGTGACGGTGTTTTCATTATTGAAAGTAAGTTAGCTGAAGTCGTATAGAAAGGGAACCATGCCACGTTGTATTCTGGAATCTCCTCCTTAGAGCTGTGCGAGCATTGCTCTCTATCGCCTTCTCGCCTTCTATCCGAAGTGTTCTTTCCAATGATGTCCACCACCACCAAGGGGAAGTCAGCCATTGCTATATCTTCATTGGTGAAGCACGAAGTTTTCACGCAAGAAGTATTAGCAGGTATTTTCTAAAACTTTTTCTCCACCACTTTCATGCAGAAATGCGCAGTCTTGTTGCGTCGCGAAAGACTTGAGCTAATTTAGAGCAAAAGCGCGATCCAATCCTCTTACCCAATTCACCTTTTGTGACAAGCTCACACTTGTGTTGAGGTCGGACAGGTGAGGCGGTGGCTCCCCCCCCCCCCCAACTTTTCTAAGGCAACTCATAGGTCCACTTTATATAATAAATACTTTCAAATGTTGCTATTTGCCTCACCGTCTCTTCCACCTCATTATGTTTATCCGTTTGCACTGATGGGGGCGAATTCTGGAAGGATTCTGGACACTGCAGGATTTTTCTTTGTTTAGGTTCGACAGTTTCGCTGACCAATCTGGTTACATTCGTCCTGAAACATTACGAGCCTCCTGTCAGCTCTGCCTCCTCCAGCAAATATTTATTTATTGGTAGGCGGCTTCCATCTTGTGGACCTACTGTGAAGGCCGAGAATTAAGTACATATCAGAGGCTGTGCTCCAAGCAGTTGATACGTTGCTGAGAGAGAACGAGGTACTCAAAGTGGATTTCAGCGCCGTTTTTGACGATCTCAAGGTGATCGAAAATTTTCTCACTTTTCCATCTCTTTTGCTCTCTTTTTATCGGTTTCTGAAGTTGTTCTGTAGAGTCTCCAGTGGTACCAAGCTTTCGTCATTCTCAATTTGTTCTTCCATGATGATGTGCGAGCAGGTGTTTCGATCAAGGTGTGTTGGTACTGATCATTTTTGAGGGACGATTATGGAATGGGTGCTTTGAACTCATGCCACTGGATATAAGAACAAGCTTTTGTAGAATGTTTTATTAATTCTATAAACTTCTATTCTATTCATTCTCTTTTGGATGATTTTGTGAGCAATTCTCCGGAGGTGGGTAATGGGGAGGGGATAGGGGAGTACCCCTTACCCTCCTTTCCCCATGTCCACCTGTGGTGTTTATCCATATTGGTGAGTTAATTTGTCGTAGCTCGTCTTTTCTACCCATTCTTTCCTACATATTTTGTTCGTAGTAGTGGTTGGCTCCCTTGTCATCTCATTTGCAGTACCCTTGGCGTGATAGACTAAGCACCTGTGACACCGCCGAGACATTCTGTGAAGTCCCACTGATCTTGACCTCTTGGCCTGGTAACAACTCAGTACTTTTCGAGAAATTTCTCATCGGTAGGTGATATCGTCTTTTTTGTCGTTGTTGAAACATTTGATTTTGTTTATGCATAAGAGCAAAGTTAAAAATGGTAAAAAATTCTCACGCAGTTCTTTCTCGTCAAAAGCTTTCTTCTATCGGTGTTGGTTTTGCTTTCGTGGTCACTTTAGAAATTTTCCTAATTGTTGACTGACGGTTTATAATTCAGTCACATTCTATATCATCATTGAAGAGAATGATGCCGGCCTGCAGTGGCTTTTTGGGACGAGGTGTCTCATTATATTAGGTTGAGGGCAGTCATCTTGGATCCGTTCCCCATTCCTTCTAAATTCTACTGCGAAAGAAGCTACATATGCACTTTCATCTCTGCTGTGCTTGATTCATCAGAGGATTTTCGCGGCCCTGCCATGCGTTCTTCCGTCCAACGTTTGTCAAGGGGATTTTAGGGATGCAGATAACGAATTTCCTGTCGATTTTGTAGCATAATTTCTTTTTTTATTGGATTACGCGTGAATCTGTACCCATATGCCCCGCTGAAGAATGTTCGCAACTTCTTTCGCATTGGACTTTGGCAGAAATGAAGAAGAGTTCGAGACTATCTAGAGTCCATGCCTTCATGTTATGAGTTATAGTCAACTCCAAATGTCCGCAGACAAGAGTTGGGACTGCGGCGCGGTTTTCCTCCGTGGCTGCACGGGTTCAGCGGCGCATGAAGGGCAGAGCCACGGAGGAAAACCGCGCCGCGGTCCCCACTCTTGTCTGCGGACATTTGGAGTTGACTATACGTCTCATTTCAAAAGGGCATGGCATCCTTGTACTGTAGACCTTTGTGATACTATTGCCCAGTTTGCTATTCACATGTTATTTCTGTGTGCACACCTATAACAAAGCAGTTAAAATGGGGATGGTCCAAAAGTTTCGTCGGACTTTCTCTTTTTCTCTACATCTCCTTTATGAAAGGATGTATGTCAGAAAGAGCGATAGCTGACAATTGTTGGTGATCATGAACCCGTCTGCAGATATTCCATGCAATTGTAGCCCCGCCCCAAGCTACTTCGTGGGAATTTCCGGACGCTTCAGCTTCGGATGTTAAGCTTTGGGCTTTTTTCACTGACTAAGGTGGTGGTAAAATGACCAGACAAGAATCAGTAAGAGGAAAGCAGTTAAGGTCTAATTTTCATGAAAAAGTAGAATAAAAATACTGCGGACAGTTACGCTTTGTTTTCATTCTTGGGAAATCCACATTCAGCAGTGCTCTGAACTAATTTAGCGTGTGCGTAATGCGAAGTGAGCGTGAGAACTTCTGCGTTGAGTGAGCTGCTCAGCCGGCAGCTGTCACACACAATCTATTATTCTTCATGACCGTCACCCTTTGTGGGAAACGGTGCAACTTCTTTGATTAGGAGGGTACGTCGCTCATTTCATGAGCATGTCTTCGTCACCCTGCGCACGCAGCTCGAGCAACTGCGAAACAAAGAAATTGGAGGCCACTATTTTCATGCTGTCAAAGGTGTCGAATGTTTTTTTTTTTTTTTTTGGAATATGAGCTTTTGCAGCTGGAGGTTGTGGTAACAATACGGAGAAAATCCTAGGTATTAAGATGGGCGGTGAGTTAGGGGGCAAAACTGTCGAATTTCAAGCCACCTCTCGTAAGCGGGTTTTTGTGAACCATTTTTGTGCATATAGGTCTCTGAGCAACTCGATCTTTTTTTGACAAAGCATGAAAGATTTTTTGGACCTATGTAGCATTATTGAGCAACTTTCTGTATGTAGCTTAGATTTGGATGGCTACTTTGTTGAAATGCGAAGGGGAATACCTTTCAACTAACGCAAGAATGTGTCTGGTGTTTCAAACCGAATTGACTGTATTGGCTGTATTGTTGAGGGATGGACTGATTACTGGTCTGACCTAGCTGCAGTAGACACCGTTTATATGATACCTACAGCACAGAAGAGCAGGTTTTGCGATACAAATACATTACCATACTAAGACGTTGCACTTCATGTGAGGAAACATATGTATTTTCAAAAGAAAAAAATCTATCTACACGAGCCAAATATTCTATGCAGGTGAAGAAATGCGTCCAACTAAGTTTTTGAATGGTTCCAGGGAATTTTCGAGCGGAGGATGCAGACGTGCTTTCGCGTTCGATGCTTTTGGCACTCGATCGTAGTGGCGGACGCCTTGATGTAGGATTATTTTGAATTTAAAATAGAATTAGTGAATAAAAATGATAGATAACTGCCCTTTTATCCTCTAATTCCAGGAGTTTCTTCCGATCTTCTCGAGTACTACTCAGAAATTACGTCACGAAGAACGTGATTGGGAGAGATTTCTTCTGGAAGAGGAGTTCAAGTACCAAGATGTTCCTCACGCTCAAGTCTTCGACTGTACTGGCATTTCATTTGGCTTCTTCGATGACGAAAATCAAGGGGTGGGAAATCGGCTGGACACAAGCGCCGCGGATCCGGATGAGGCTGTTGAAATCTTAGGAAAACCAGCCCAACGTCTGAGCTCTCTGTATTCAATTAGTGACACTCGGCAGAACTTCTCGGGCGTTGCCTCATCACTCCTGGATATCTCCGAATTTTCATCTGTGTTCATCGAAGAGTCACCTCGTATCAGCTGTACAGCACCTTATGCTTACCTGTCCAGGAGCTGTGAGGGAAAGTTATGTGAACGCTTCGAGAGTGTGAAGACCTACTGCTCATCACGCCCTGACGCTGAGTGTGATGCTGCGAAAACTCCAGAAGCAGCCGACATCGAACAGTGTATGGCAGCGATGCTGGATGAAATTTGTGGGAAGATGGGTGGATACTGTGCTGCTTCAACGCTAATCAGAACTGCAGATGGCGAAGTAAGCCACGAAGCTGACTTAAATATCTCGGCCATCACCTCAGGAAGCGGTGACTGTCTGGAACGGACAATTTCCATTGCATCAGGTGACTGTTTGTTAGATCCGCAGCGATCAGAGGTTGGAGAGAAAACTTCCACAAATTTATCTTCTGACTGGGAGGAGCTTGTCTCTTTGAAAGAGGAGCCGACGAGGGAACAAGTTCTACAGGTTAGTTGTTCTGCATTTCACCCTAGCTTTTTAAATGTGGTCATTAAAATAGAAAACACTACAAATGGAAATGAAATTAGCGAATGAAAGTTGCACATCATCGTGGCCCTAAGTATGTAGCTACTGAAATTCTGAGAAGGTGAGAGGGTTGTGTTAATGAAGCACGACTGGCCCCGTTTTCGGAAATCGGCCCTCTTGTCGTTGGCATTTCTGTGAAGAAATCGCTCAAAAGTTACTGATGGCTAGATTCCGGAGCGATTCCGGTCGCGTTTCCATGCGTTCCTGTGGAATTTTCACCATAGTGTTTCCTTGCCAATAGGTTTATTTGGATTCAAGGATAAAATCTGAAAATGTGCAAAACTTGCGTTACTCTTCATCTCAGTTTATTTATTTTTGGAATAGATGTTAAGTACCTTTCTTTCTGGAATTGTTGTCCCGTTGTTGTCGATTTTCCTACCATCGAATATTAAGTTCCTCACAAGTTTTCCCCTTGTCTCATCGAATCATTAAGCATCGACATTTCGATAGCAATAGCAATCTTTGCAGGAACTACGCACCTTCACGTGGGCACTGGACACTGTCGAGGAGTGGGATGATTGTCCAGCGTCAGTAAGAGTGAAAGGTAGGATGGTCAAGCTGTGACAGAAATACATCTGAGAGAGTTTGTGCTATTCCAGTGCTGCATTTGGCGCTTGAGTCTCGTTGTCGCGTCATTAGAAAACGTGCCCAGCGGTTGAGTGGGAACGACATGGAAGACTAACATGTGCTCTCTTTTTGCTACATATCTTGTTGAACATTTTCTTACTTGTACTTTTTCGTTTTACCTACCGGTGTGCAATATTATTTGCGCAAGCTTCTACAGTTTTGCATGTTGTAAAATTTTGAATTAAATAATCTTGTTGTTCTCCTATTTTCCACATGGTTTTTGTTTTGCTGACGACTGCGACAGTGATAGCTATTGAACGTAATTGTTCGATTAATTATTAGATCAAGGCTGCCCTCAAGAGAATGGTCACGGAAGAAGAGGGCACCACTGTTCGTAAAGGTCAGCGGCAACATCTCTAGTAGCTGTTTTGAGACTTGGGCCCTCATCCAGTATGCTTCAGTAGGTCGACTAAACGACACACTGTCACACTTACCCAAGGATATTCACGTACGATCGTACCACTGCAAAATATTTTTATACCATTGATGAGGATTCATTGTCAGCTCCATCAATGAGCGTTGTCTCTCGCCAGTTCACAGCTGTGCTGGATTGCAGAATCCGGGTAGTCTTGGAAATGGATGTATATTCGATGTTCATCTCTTCAGTCCATATGCATATATCGAATGCAGAGCCAGAACCCACTTGATGATGCAGTCATAATCTCCCTTCGAGCTTCGGAAAAACCCAGATAGGCAAAAGGAGATTGATAAATGTGATCAGCAACTCATGATGTACTCGAGTGCTGTGTGCTCCGTGAAGAATGTTCCATACTGCTTGGGAGATCCACGTATTATTCAGGCTTATTTGGTTTTTATTTTATATTCTAAGAAAGCTCGGTGAGGAATAAGTAGCTTGCTAACTGCAGTACGGATTCTAGAGTGCAGAGAAGCGCTGTCTCTGGCCACAAAAAGCTGAAACTTTTAGCGTTTGAAAAAGCGTGAGCTAGCATGACTCTACGAACTTTCCACTCTCAAGACCTCTCGGGCTAAGGATGTACATTGGCGGCCACATATTTAGCACACCCACGATTTTGGCCGACAGAATTTTTTGCATTTCTCAGCCTTATAAAGAGCAATGAGAACGTGGTCCGAGTATGTGTTGAGGCGCTATGAGGGCTTCCTTCCTGTTGCTTACCACGGGCACAGAAACCCTTCAAACTGGATTAAAAAAAATAAAAGTTCAATTTCGTCGGTTTTCCTGAATTCTGTGTAAAATTCGTGTATCTTGCTATGGAAGGAAATGAAGTGGTGATTCAGATTGAGCATGTTTCTCGTCAACATTTCCCTATGAACGCTTTCGCTGAACTCTACACACCGCCTAGAGCCAGAAACAGAAACAAATCGTCAGTTTCGTCAAAGATTTCATTTTTATGAATCTTGCTAATATAGGAGGCCTCGGAATCTTCCTTATAGTATCTGATTGTCTGTTAGCAATACAAATCGGAAAAAAAAATCCGCAGCTGGGAACAGGGTCAAGCATGATGATGGTAAAAAGTCGACCCCCATACGACCCCCCCCC